>CAJUYG010000064.1:340897-372601 GCA_910591675.1 Galerucella calmariensis | reverse complement strand
TTTATTCAATTTTCTTTTACTGTGAAAATTGAACCTACCGTGATGGAAGCAATTTCTTTAAAATTATTTTTATAATCTTAGTGGACCGGCCACTTCCTCATAAAAAGTTTCCCCCCTTACTTTACATAAAAATGAACAGGGGGAGGGAAAGTATTCTAGGCAACCTCTTTTATTTTTGTCCACTGCTCTTTTTTCCCCATAGATCAATGTTTGAAGATTCCTGGCATTTTTTACCGAACCGAAAGGAAGGAAGCATCTTTTGTCACTCAGTTCCTTGCTTTCTGGGTTGTTGTTTGGAGCAGTCGCTAAGACTTGCACCATTCTTATACTTAGTTTTGCGAAGTCTCGAAGACTAGTAGTTCCTTCAGACCCGTTCCTTGAAAGAGTTTCTGGATGTCTCCAATGTATAGTAGTAATGCATAGTAGAATCCGCAAAGCTGTGTTCATATTTGGACATAATGTTGTCAACTGTTGATTGGCAGATACTCTAAAAGTGGATTCCTCGGAGGCTTGGTAGTCTTGTTATTATGAAATATTCTTTCTTCATCCAATATACCTTCAACAAAGCTGCGGCCTACTCAGCCTAGTGGTTAATCTGGCACTGGTTTTTACCATCTATGATTGTCATATTCTCATCTATACCGCTAGTGGCTTTTGTTTGATGGTTCTATGTTCACTTAATCTGTAACTTGTTCTTTCTGCTTTTCACCATGTAGTGCTTGTAGTGAAGAACTCATTTTATGGACGCAGTATTTATTGGCTAGTTAACTGGAATTTTGATAAAATGCTGAAAATATTGCTTTATTATGAACGACATGGACAAGTTGGGAGAATAAATTAATCGGGGGACAGTACAAATGGACAATCAAATTGCTTTATCAAGAAAAATATGGAAAAACTTGGGATTAGCTTCCTGGAGATGTACCAGAGCAATTAAAAACAGAGTATTCGTGGATTTAATTAGTTTATTAATGGATCCATTCAAAATAAGATGAGACTCAAGAATATTGGAAATAGACAAACCAATGAACATTTGGAAGGTTCTCTGAAATTTTTCTCGGATTTCAATTTATTTTTGTGCGTTGTCTGTTTGTGCTTTGGTCGCGGTTTGTAATTTAAAACGACATTCGAAAATTACATGATGAACAGACTGGTGAGTATTGTACAACGATGACAAATTGGTGGATTTCCTAAACGCATTAAGTAACCAGCCGTGTGTCGTGCTTGTTAGTAATTGGCTGTTTCCCCTTTTATTGATTTGTCCCTTTGGAATCGAGGGATTTTCGTAAGCTGAATATTTTACCATCAGCTTGAAATAAACTGAAATAGGAGGCTTCAAAAAATGATGTTTTATCAAACCCAACTAGCAAAAAGAAATTCTAAGAGGACTGAATTGTTGTATAACGTTGTCTTAAGGACTTTTTGTTTTTATTAAGCTTTTTGTTGCGATAATTTTGTTTTTTAAAGAAAATTGTTGTATTAAATGATTCTATAGTAACTTTTACAATATATGCTACAACGCATTATACGATTATTTCTTTTAAGGCTAATCTACCAAATTTGACCTTGCACAATTATGCTTTGTATAATTTTTTGTTTCCCTACGTCATCACGTCTAAGTTCACATAACGAAAATTTTATTAGAAATATTAAAGCTCCGCAACATGTAGGTAGCCAAGCGGTCCAAGCGGATTTTGGTTCACGTACTACTCTATAAGCTTCGTCAGTACTGAACTGGGAGACCGCCGAGACCGGCGAGCGTTGTATCAACAACAATTTCTATAATTTCTAACAATTTCTATAATATACTATATAACAGCTACAACATTATAAAATAGTTACTTGAGCTTGTCTTATTGAAGCTGTATAATGTTGTATATTATTATTGTATAGCATTCAATTGCTTTGCATTATAAAACACTTTTTAATTGTATAGTGCCTAAATATTTTCGTTATAAAACAGTTATCGTATACCGTTCCATTTTACAATAAAATATTGTTTATGGCATTTCTTTGGGATAAAATTGTTGTATTATAAATCGCCATATTTAAATAAGCAATTGTTGTACCGCTATCACCGCCATTATGAGTTGGAAACATGAAACTATATTGAAAAATGTGACTTGATCATTATTTAGAGAAATATATTGTGAAAGAATATCCATATGAAGTGATAATAGTATATTATTAAACGAGCAATTTATGATAGCCATAATTCACGATGGGTGACGTTTGCGTCACGAGCCGCAGGCGAGGGGCGCAAGTTACCCAAGTGAATTATGGCCATAAATTGCGAGTATAATACTATACTTTGTCCACGACACTTAATTTATTTATTAATAAATAAAAGTCAGTAGCGATTTGGCATATTACTAACCTCAAAATGTTGTGGCATCTACTTCAAATAATTTGACATATATAGAGATGGGCGATACCGTAGAAAGTATCAATACAACGTACCGTTATAAATATATTGTTTTAAAATACTTAATATTAGAAAATATCGTTATGAAAAGTATCAATACTAAAAATTACAATATTTCATAGATACGATATATGTCAGAAACAAATTTCCTGAACAAAATACACATATTTAATAGTTTATTTCATATTGTACCCCCATCTCTTGTCGTGAATTATGAACCATAATACACTACAGTGTATTATGAACCATAATTCACGACAGTTGATATATGGGTACCATATACCTTTAGTTAGGAGGTAAAATATTGACTTATTATTAGGTGGTCGTGGACAAACTATTAAAATAATAATAAAAAAGTATTTTAGGATATTTTATTTTATTATTATTTTTTATTAATCTACTTGAAACTCAACCAGAATTGAAGCGCTTCATTTTCTTGCCAAATATATACCTATAATCTATCAGTAAAATTTACGGCGCATCAAAATTTGTCCTTTTAAACCATCCAAATGAAATTATAATTTTTACTATCGATGTCCGCCCAAGCGGCCCAAGTCGTTTTTATAAGTCTCCATTCCTAGAAATGAAATGTATGATGCAAGTTCAAGTTGAAATATAATTTGGTTCTGATATTCTTAACTAAAAAATGAAATGCTCTTATAGATTTGTCTACATGACACAATATTAAATCATTTTATAGTAGCTGTATAAATAATTATAAAACAGTCGATTAAGAGTTGTATAAATGTGTATTAAACAGTCATATAAGAGTTGTATAAACTTTTAAAAGAACTTAATAGAATTTTAATAGAACACTTGTATAAAAATGGGCCCTTTTTAGTTGTATAAGGATCATTTAATTGTTTTGTGAACCATTCTAAGAATTTCAGTATCCTATAAGATATATCTTGTAGCTGTTTATAAAGACCTTAAAGAATTTAAATTGTCACTTGGGAAGGTAAAAGTTCAATACTATTATAACGCCTCACAGAAAAAATGCATGCATAAATGAAAAAAAAATAACTAAATAAATAAATAAATAAATAAATGAAAAAAGTCGAAATAAATGAAATAAATAAATAGATGCACAAATACTAACAACATATATACATTTTTTTTTTAAACACACTAACAAAATTGTTTACAAGATAACTTTGTTAAATAACTCATCAAATTAATCTGGCTAATTGGTCTCTGCCAAAGCCACCCAACTACTCAAAAAAAAACCCATAATTCACCATGTTGGACAAAAAAGTTTCGATCCAAAATGCTTTTATTTCCTTTTCCGTTTATAGACGAATATTAACTTATTAAAGTCACTTCCATTGTAACTTCCATTGTAACTGAAGGCGTATAGCTACTTTAAAACGAAGTTACTTTGGCGTCTACCTCATCTTTGTTTATCTCTTAAATATTCAAGATATATGAAGGATTCATTTACAAATCTTTTGAAATGTTCTATAAACCATTTTCCCAAACAAAACTTTGCTTATTGCCAGTTCTTTGTTGTCATTAAACTTCATTTTAATCAAATTATTTCGAAATGCGAATAACAAATTTTAACAAACAATGCATTCATCTTCAAATATATTAATTATATGTCGCTGCAAACCTCTCATTTATAAATTACAGGAGATTATTTCTGAAATTGGATTTAAAATGAATGAAACTTTTATTAATATCTACATTCTTGAGCCATACAGCAATAATTTCAACCTAAATAAGAAATAGTAAAATTTTCATCTTGTACAACCATTTTTATATTCTTCATTTGGAGAGATGCGTCCTAAGAATGATGATGCCATCAGGAAAATTTTTTCTGGGCTATGTAGTAGCAACACAAATTAAGTATGGAAAACTACCAAAAGCAGGAGCTAACTGTAAATCATCTTAAAACCACCAAGAAGAAAGTGTTAAGAGGACTGTAGGCACCAGCTCTCAATAGGGTGGAAATTCCAATTGCATAAGAGTCATATTTGACCACAAGCTGACAGACAATATCACAAAAAAGTACGATAGCCCTTAATCTGTATAGACGCATGAGCAGGAAGAACTGGAGGCTACAACCTAAAATGATCATATGACTATATACCAGAGTCATCAGACCCTTGGTATCCTATGGCTCGGTGGTATGGTGGCCAAAGACTCGGCAGGCTGGTGCGATACTAAAGCTGAGTGTCATCCATGGGCAATCTTGCCTGGCTGTCACGGGATCAATGAGGACAACCCCAACAGCTGCACTAGGAGTCTTGCTGAACCTGCCGCCACTTCATATCTACATACAAGGAGAAGCCAGGTTAATTACTAATAAGTTGAACTGAGGGAAAGTACCCATTACTAGGCTACACGGTAATGTGTATAACGTTGGAAATCGACCCCATTATCATGCCTGTGCTTGTTATGTTATAACATGTAAATGAAATAACATAAAACAACATAATTTAGTTTCAGGTCTTAATAGAGAGTTGTGGATCTATTCGGTAGTCCTAATCCTGTAAGCGTTTCAACTTTGCGTTCATTTTTGAAATTAATAGGGCAGAAGACATATCAATTATAATTTGGCAAGTTTATCTAAAGCTACGGGGCATCGGTAAGAAGCGTGGAAACATGGCGCATATCTGTCATAAACGTACAAATGGCGTACGGTACCTATTTTACCAAGTAAAATTGAAAATACAAAGGTCACTGTCAATACCAACGCCACTAGATAAATCAATATCAGTCAATTAAGGAAGTGAGAGGGAACAGCACACGCACACGCTTGCCAATAAGAAGTCAGCTGGTCGATAAAAATCACCAATTATGTAATTCGGAGGGTGTGGTCATTATGGTTTTCGTACAAAGCTGCCAGAGCTTGAAGGAGCCCATAACAAATTTGGAAAAGTGCTCATATTTTAATATTCATAAATTGAAAAAATAATGCTAATAGAAAAAATCCAAGGAAACAAGCACATTATTTATATTGTTGATATTGTTAATCATAAAAGGTCCCTTTTCTAATTATTATGACTACATACTTAGCACTTTAGCTTTTTCATAGTTATACGTGGCAATGTCGTATGTTTTCGACTGCATTCCTTTCACGGCTTCAGATAAACTTGCCAAAGTATAGTTTCCACATAATGATACTCTTGTCATTATGTATTCAGTAAAATTCTTCAATAAACTTTTTAATTTATTTAACACAAATATGAAACTATAAATATGTTTATATTTCCAAATAAATAAAAACTTGAGTGCAATGTACAACCAACCCCACGTTATGCGAGCAACGGCCTAGTTGTTCTAAAGAATATCACCATGATGTACCTAAGATGGAGTAAATCTTGAACGTAATACAGACAATTCCAAAATTGCTGATGTAGATGACAATTGCCCTTGAGAAAACATTACTGAAATGTTTGCCTTACGTTTCGCTATATTTAGAATTCCTACTGTGATATATTTAAGCCCCAATGGAAATATGAGTAACTATTAGTCTAACGTAACATTGGGATCTTGGGGAAATGAATTGCAACGACTTCATTACGTTCTTCTGTTGAATGTGTATCTATATGAAGAGTTTGAATGTTTTGTTTCAAAATATTCCATAAATGGTTGAAAAAGAGAAAAATGGATTCACACTATATTCAATAAGTGGATGGGAATATCATTTAAAACAGTAATTAGAAAAATCAAGATAAACCTATTATGTATTTTGTTCTATTGAAGTCTTGACATGGATTCTGAACTTTTTGGTGATGAAGTATAGTGGACAAACTTGCTCGAAAAGGAGGTCAGTCCCAGTTGTGGGCACGGATCTACTACTGGAAGTCCATTTATTTTTGGCAGAGGAAACTATTCCAGATCCAATTCAAAGGAAGAGTCTACTGCAATGATAAACCCTTGAACAGGCCTCCAAAAGCAGAAGCATTGCTAGATATGGAACAAGGGATAGATCAGTTCTATAACTATACTATCGTCTGGCAGGATGGGACTGGTCGAGTATACTGAGGGATGTCTCTACCTAGAAGAACATATGTGTTACTGTGTGGCTGCATCTTTCTAAAGATTGAACTCAATAATATTGAAGCACAGTTGTTGACAGTATTGTTTCCGTATACGGCTCTCAACATACCACTCATGGGAACCATGAATTTATATTTTTCTGTAAAATACAACGACAAAACTTCATGAAGCTTTCAAAAGTTGAAGCTAATCAAGCAAATACTTAGCATATATTTAACATCTCAAAATTATATCTCCTCTGTTTGATTTGTTGAGAAGTTTTCCAACAATGGAGCTCTAATCATTAAGTAATTGAAAAGGAAACGAACATTTTAAAGTGGGAAATTCTTGAACTAATCGACTCCACCAACCTAAACCAAACACTCCATTAATTTCTGCCGAGTCTATAATATACTTGAATGCAATGGGGTTACTGTTATCATAATTTCTCTTTCACTGTGTTTAATGAACCATTCAGACTGCCTCTACCGTTTTAATTATCAATAATTATCTTGGAAGTTAAATAATGTTGCCATGAAATGGTAACATTCACAACTGAGTACCGCTTAAAAGTGTTTACTCGACACATTTTCAATGATTTCTGTTCATAGCTGTTTTATTTAGCTCAGTATTCTCCTAAATGTTTCCACTGGAAATTTAATAACTTGCTACATACTTTCAATTACAGCGTTGACCTCCAGCATAATTTTTAAACTTGAATTAGTTTCATTATACAGTGCTATTCAAAAGTCACCTTCCCCCTCGTATCTTTTGAACGGCTACACTTACATTAATAAAATTTGGAGGGTGGAAATGAAGTGAAAGTGTTGTAAACTTCTCTACGAATGGTAACAGGTGACATAATAGTAATATATGACGTCACCGTACCACTCTGGCCAATCATTTTTAATAGGACCTTATGGCAAGTGATATCTCGTTTGAAAGGCATTGGCATTGGCTACATAGCCATATTGATTTTGTTTGGGCTCAAACTAATTTTGACGGATAAATTGAATAAATACCAAAATTATTGAAATTATTTTTTTAAATTCAATTAATCAAATATCAACAATGGATTCTTATAGCAAGTGTTCGAAATGTGCTCCGTCTATATCCTGACAGTAATACATCCTATTAGTAAACTCTTGTCGTACTCGTTCGAATGTTTCAGCTGAAATTGCATTGCACTCTTCAATAATTTTTTCTTTCAAAACGCCAATGCTATCTGGTGCCGTAGTATATTCCTTGAATTTCAAGTACCCCCATAGAAAAAAATCTAATGGTGTCAGATCTGGTTACCGAGGAGGCAATTCTATAGGACCTCGCCGGCCGATTCATCTACCTCGATATTCTTCATCCAGGTAACGTCTTACTGCACCATAATAATGTGCAGGAGCACCATCTTGTTGAAATGTTATTTCCAGATGGCCGAATTCATCTGGATTATCTTCCACAATTTTAAGAATTAACGGCTCAATTGAGTTTTGTAACATCTCCAGATACACTTCACAGCTTAAATTTGAATTAAGGAAGACAGGACCAACCATGTGGTTTCCCAAAATACCTGCCCAAACATTGACTTTTTCTGGAAATTGGGTATGTTGTTCACAAAAGGTGTGAGGATTTGTGTCACTCCAATACCTTACATTTTGTGTATTCACATTTCCATTGAGGCAAAAAGTACTTTCGTCACTAAAACAAATTGTTTTTGAGTAATGTGGGTTTTGACTAATTTTATTTGTCATACATTCACAGAATTCGAGTCTTTTGTCGGGGTCGTCATCCGAAAGGTGGTGCACCATTTTTAACTTGTATGGATGAAATTTATTTTCAGCCAACACTTTATGTACTGTACTTTTAATCACTTCACAGATAGACGCATTTTTAGTTGAAGAGGGAGTAGGGTTTACTACCATTTCAGCAACTATATCAATTTTTTTATCATCACTAAATGCTGGTCGACCAGATCGTTTGGCATCTTGAACACTACATGTTGCTTCAAACTTGTGAAGAAGCTCTATCAAATAAGATCTCGAGATAGGGCGATTTGGGTATCTCCCATTAAATAAACGTTCCGCTTCATGGAGATTCTTTCTAGATTCACCAATTATTAAGATAGCTGCTAATTTGTCGGCTTGAGCAAAGCAAAGCAACAAATACTATTAAATTAAAAACGTCAATTTTTTGACAACTAACCAGAGGCGGACTGAAAAATCTTCAATATTCAAATGTGAAATAATAATTTTGGTATTTATTTAATTTATCCGTCAAAATTAGTTTAAACCCAAACAAAATTAATATGGCTATGTAGCCAATGTCAATGCCTTCCAAACGAGATATCACTTGCCATAAATTCCTATTTAAAATTATTGGCCAGAGTGGCACTGTGACGTCATCTATTACTATTACGTCACCTGTTACCATTCGTAGAGAAGCTTAAAACACTCTATTTCCACCCTCTAAATTTTATTAATGTAAGTGTAGCCGCTCAAAAGATACTATTGGGGGAGGGGACTTTTGAATAGCACTGTATACAGGTTGCGAAGAGTCGGAAAAGGATCGTACAAATTAATCTGCGCTTTTGCCAACAGCGGTTAAAATAGGAGGACACTGAACACAGTACAGCCTTTTTGGTAGAAGGAACCAAACACGCCCATCGCTGTCTGCGCACAATTATTTTTCTCTCTTTTTCCAGTAGTTTTTCTCATACTTTCCTTGTCGTACTTGTGTAAATCGCATGCCGCGATAAGACTTTCCACAACCTGTAGTGTTAAAGTCATTTGTATTTGAAAATGCAGGTAGGTTGAATTGGTTTCTTGAATGATGTTCCAAAACATAGAGATACTACAGATAGAGGCAACAAACCATATTCCGGTGTGTTAGAAGGAATGTCCGTCTTAACTCCGGTAAGAGAGGAAGACAGAGGAATTCAGGTTTATCTGTCGTTGTCTGTGTCTATATCATGCGTGCCATTAGAGAAAGTCAATCAGAACCTTCGACTTTCTTTCTTTCTTTCACAGGCTGACGGGTTCCGAGCTGCTTTTTGTCTCTTTATGTATCTTTATGTTCCAAAAACAACTTCATAATATTCTCCCACTTCCAGTGATTGGAGTTTTGGACTTTATCAATTGACTCAAATGGCTACCCTCCCCTAATTCGTTCAATCTAGTTGATTTTGTCCTGTTACATTTATAAAATTTTGAATTGTGTGAAATATTTATGTTGAATTAATTATCCTGGAGTCATACTGGATGACTGGAATGTAGTATAATTCTCCTTTAAACTAAAAGAACTTATATGGGAAAAGTGGTGAGAGTTTCTACTGTGGAACGAACGAGGCTGCAGAGAGCAGTAAACCTCCCTACACTGTGCATAATTGAATTTTCATTTCTTCAAAAAAAAATTTCTACTGAAAAGTGAACAGGAAATAACTGGATACATGAAATAATAAGGTTATATATTATCATCTCCTTGAAAATATTTCAAAAAGATCAAAAACTGTTGAAGTTACTTATCTAACTGAGAATACTTGAGATAATATTATACTACCTGTAAATTTTTTTTATTTCAGATGTGAGTCATTGGCGAAATTTTAACACGACGGCCTCAGATGTTTAGATATGGATGTTGGAGCCAGTCGAGACAAGAACGTCGGTTTTAACTTTCGCTCGGACTTTCAGGGAGTTGCAGCTCTACTTTTGGTGCCCGGAGCTACTTGCGCCGTATCATCACAAGGTAATTTTTATTTTGCGGTTGTATATGAATAGCCACGTTGGATTCACTGAGGAATTGAACTTTTTACCTTGAATAACTTTTGAACGCGAAGACTGATAAAAAAATGTCAGTCATCAGTCCTTTTTTGTTAATCCTTTAATTTTCTATAAAGATCAATGAAAATATTCATTGGCTAATGAGTTTTTTAAACGGTATAGAAATCGAAAGATGCGAAAATATACAAACTTTTGTATTCCCAGGATATTTTCTTTAACATATTTGCTGCTAGGAATTATCTATTAAAATGATATTATTTGGATAAAAAGTTCGCACTCAACCAAAAATGGCTGGGTGCGTTCATAATCTATGGATTAAGTGAGGGGCGAAAACAGACAGTGTACTTGTCAGCCAGACGACAAATACAAATGTATGTATACAAATGTATTCCAATAATTATTTCTTTTCATTTTTTATTATATTATAATTTAAAACGTATTTTTTTCCCAAAATACACACCACTGCATTGCGTTATTGCTTATCTGCTAATCCTTTAACAATGAAGAAACCCTAAATTTTGCTACAACTGAAACAAATACGGGGTCGATCTACCTGGTTTTTAGATTTACGGAAGAAATGTAATTTAAAGTAAGAGATTTATCAAACATTTCATGGTGCTCCCTGTAAAGGTTTTGCATACTTAATTAGGGTTTATTACTCCTCGTACTTTCTGTACAGACTATAGTGGTTGATAATTTTTTCTATTATCAACCTAGGTCAATAATGAACACATTCAAATATTTTGAGAATTCAGGGAGAGTAGTTCAACGAAAACTTGTGCAACACAATTTTGTATACCCAGGAGATTGTCTTCAATATATTTTCTGCTTGAAATTACCTATCAAGATAAAATTATTTGAATAAAAATGCCATTAGCTTGAAATTCGCTCTCAACCAAAAATGACTGATGACATAACGAGTACGTTCATGATATATTGAAAACGGTGTACTTGTCAGTCAGACGACGAAGAAAACACTTCTCATGGTGCGTTTGTGAATTTTGTTTAATTCTTGAACCAAATTTGACTAGTAGTGGAAAAAATTGCATAAACACCATGGTGGTAAAAACATTGATATGCCTCGCATCTTATTCCGCTCGGGGCACAGCTCCTCGCGAAATAATTTTGGTGCTCGGTCAATAATAATAGTCTTCATCACCTTGGTGTATAATGAAATTAAAACAAAAATGGTCTCCATACAATTCTACGTGTGTTGTTTTTGTCTATCTACGAGAATGAAATATTCCTTCCGGGCCAAACCTTTTTCCGTTTTAATCAACACGTTCACGGTTTACGTGTTCGAACAAAACATAGGTAGTTGTTAGCAAAAAACTTTAAAAACCGACAAATGAAAATTCATCCAATTATTAATGCTTCGCGGAACACTTTATTTTTATTTGTATATCATTTTCTCGTTAAATTCGTCTATCTAGCTACAAACACTTTATATAATAAAATATTTGCATGATTATAACAAGAATTTAAGTGGCTATTGTTATGCAAGTCATAATTTACATTAAAAGTATTTGTATTGTTGTATTTGGCATCCAAGCTTTATTTCCGTCACTCTATCGGCTTTGTTGAGAAGCTGAATTTGTTTGGTGAGGTGTGAGAAGCAATAGACTCCAGGGGGTCTATTCGCTAACAGTGAGAGCTCCTACAAGAATAAACACTTATAAAGTGCGCATGCGAGCTCTCTAGAAATTGCAAATGATGATATAGCCCGCATGCGCACTTTATAAGTGTGTTCTCTCCATAGAGTAATAAATAAGAGAGATGTTAAACGTTTAGAGTTATGTGGCACAAAATTACTACTAGCGCCTACCTTGGCTACCAGTATGAACTAGCATTCAAGACGCACGCTTTTTGAATGTGCAAGCTTTCAGCATACGCCTTATATTGTACAATTTGCAATTGAATGATTTTGCACTTTAATATTTGTTTTTTAGTCTTTCAAGTTAAGTCTTGAAAGACTAAGAAATAAAATTATTGTGCTAAATCATTCAGCTGCAAATATTGTATTAGCATATAATATTATAGGGAATTACGGTAGGAGAATAAAAAATCCTTTGCAAGTGATAAAATGTTATTAATTCAACATCTTTTATACAATAAAATATCCAAAATAACATACAAAAACAGTCAATACCTAAATCTGATTTGGGATGGAAATTGAACTAAGTTTAGAAAGGAAGTGCAAAATTTTGTCAATCTAAATGAGTTAGTAAAATTATTTTTAAGGAAGTGATCTTCAAGCAAATAACACCTCTTATTTTTAATAAGTAAGGTTCATTGTTTCAAACCATTTATGAATTTGTTTAATATATAGATTAGGAAACTTAAAACTTCTTATATGTATAATTTTTTAGTTATTCAATTGACGTACCCCTTTAAACAATTTGGCATTTTAAAGCACACACCAATATTACAGAGCAAGCACACAACTACAGTGTTCAAAATATTGAAGCACTGTTTTTCACAAGGTACCTACAATAACATCCTAAATTACATCAATATACATGGTGTAACAATAAGGCAGGTCATAAATCATACCACATATTCTGGAGCTAAGAATAACTCGATCCAACCCAAGGTACCCTAGTACAAATGTGCATGCGAAAAAAGGAATTCTGGAGGCTGCAATTGGATATCGTCAGAAGCCATTGCTTTTCCAGAATATTCGGTTTCCGTTAGTAAAACGGTGCCGACTGTGTATTCAAGAAAATGGGGGCCATTTCGAACATCTAATAAAAACCACACATCTGTAAATAAATAAGATTGAATAAAAAATTTGGGACTCTCGAAAAACTTAAAAATTCATTGACTTTAATTTTTGTTACCCGAAATTTTTAAAGCATAAGGAAAAATAGGCCGTATCTCGATAAAAACTGATAATTGTAAAAAGTACTGGGGGCAAAAAAGTTTCAAAAATAATGTGTTTGGATAATGGTGCCACAATAAGCATTAAATTGTGACGTGCACAAAAATCTTGGGGGGCTTAGGGGATCTCAACTCCCATAAATTTTTAACGGGGTGCAGTAATTCCTCAATTTTTTTTAAGATGCTCTCATCATAAGAAAGCCACTTGTCAACTTTCATTATAATATGTCGAACAACTGTCGAAATATTTGAAAAAATCAATTTTCATTTGGTAACTTCGAAGGGTTGTAACTTTTTTCGCATGCATATTTGTACAAGGGTAACTTGGGTTGGATCGAGTTATTTTCAGCCCCAGAATATGTGGTATGATTTATGACCTGCCTTTTTGTTACACCCTGTATATCTAGTACATACATATTATTTTGGTTTGGGTCGTAAGATAATGTTATTATTTTACGAAAACACAACCTCAACCGCTAGTCTCCATGCTCAAACGTTTGGGTGGAAAATTTTTTCAGCTCACCCATGATAAGTGATGATAAATGCTGTGATAATAGTATTTACCAATGATAAAGATAAATAATTTATTTGCAGAAAGGCCAATGAGTAGATTAAATAAAAATAAATTCAAAAATGACAACGACTAACCTCAAATTGAAATAATACTTAAAATGATAAAATGAAGTTTTGTGTAGAAGGAGGCGGGGTTTGTTAGTTTAGTTAGTTGCTGTAAAGCGCCATGCGCATCTGGCTGCGCACAAACTTTGTTCCATTTCTTTCCATATGATTTAAAACCTCTCTTATTTATTACTCTATGGTACTCTCGTAGGAGCTCTCACTGTTAGTGGATAGACCCCCTGTGAGTCTCACTTACCACAAACCCATTACTCGAAATATTTTGTCCTTCTCTCAAACTTTGCCATTTGGCAATAGCCACTTGAGCCCTGTGAGCTCTCATATCTATTGCCTGGCAACAAATGTTCCAAAATCGGTTAAATTATTTTCGCTCTGATATCACGGAGAAGGATATGGGTATTTTGAACTTAAGATTACAAAAAATGCCGAAGCTTTGGACGGATTTTCTTGGAATTATTTCAGTTAATGTTCCAGAAATATATAAATAGTTTCTGTCTTTTACCACGAAAATGGAAATACTTATGATAGCTCATATTTCAAGTGATACTGCAGTTGATGCCATATAAAAGGTATCAAATTTTGCAGCTCAGCATAAATTTAGGCATATGTAATCGAAAATAATACACTGTACTTAACTGTATAGTTGAGAAATTACTCTCTCGATAACATTATACAGATCGCGAAAAGTTTATTCGAGCCATGCGACTTAAATAAGTGCGACAAGGAAAATATGAGCAAAACTACTTGAAAGAGAGAGAAGAAACAAGGAAACAAGTTTTCTAAGACCTATCAAATTATTTCCAATTTATTTTCACTCTCTAACTACGGAGAAAATAATTATCGCTAAAGGTTATTCCAACCAACTTGTATTAAAATTCAGTAACATATAAATGGAGCTCTTTGCTACTTAGGTCGTCGTAATCCATTGACAGACACATCTGAACCGAGCCGAAATTTGCCTGTCATCCTTTATCTTCTTGCATTATATCGGGGAGACACAATGGACGTTTAAGGGATACAAACTAATTAGGGACGTTTCAGACGATAGGTAAACGATAATCATCGATTCTATTGTATTCTGGGACTTCTGTTTGCTTCTTGGAGGCATTTAAGGAAAGTTTATTAGACAATTTCCTCAGTTAAGCCATCTCTAAAGATCACCCCGAACCATTCGACGGAATAGATCGTTATTCAGCTGAATTGAAAGTGAAGTTAAAAAGTTTAATTAAAAAATTACAACTGTCGAAGTAAATTGGTAATTAACTTGATAAATATCGAGAAGGACAATCATACAGAATGTATTTTGGTTGATTTTTCCGATTTTTTGTCATATTCCAGTCCTGCAGACTAGTTTTTGAGATACATAATGTTTACTCTCCTCTGAATTGGAACTTGCAGCGTCTCTAGACCTCAAGAAAGATTATCTTGCGCTGCAAACCAAGCTTCCACAGTTTCTGTTACCCATTTTTTTCCTTCTAAAGTTGGACGAAGCTAGATTTGATGAACGGGAAGAGTGTTGGGGAAATAAGAGTCCCAAATCACGAAGTGTTTGCATGGCATCATGCATTTGTGCGAAGGGACATTGTCATGTGGAATCAAAGTATCTTTGTACAACTTTTCAAGGTCTCCTCTCCATGATTTTGGTTCTTAGAGCAATCAATAACGTCGGAAAATAATTCTCAGCTATAGTTCTACCCTCATCCAAAAAGGGCAATGGAGTACCAGAGTGCCATTCCTCAATTTTGGCTCGTGAAAGTATGGGCAAATTTCAAACATTAAGAAGTCTGCAAATTTTTGATACCAAGCACAGATTGAATTTAATGCTTCTTCTATCCATGCACTTTTTTAACCACATTTATATGTTGTAAGCCTGAGACAAGTTGGTCGTTTAACGATGCATTCAACCACCTTATTTGAGGGCTGCTTTTTATTTAATATATGTAGTTAGTATTTGGAACTGGATACCCGATTATTTGAAAGTACTCACATTGAATGAATTTATATGTGAAATTAAAGGTAATTTGCTTAATGGTAGCTTGAAAGATGGGTAGAGGGAAGTCACCAAATATGGAATACCATTTTGTTTTTGGGATATAAAAAAAACTTCATATAAATTAAATCAGTTTAATGTTTTTACTAATCAGTCATACATTTATATGTAGTAATTAACAGCCTTTAATCGAATATATTAGTTATCAAATTAAAATCTGATACAAAAAAACAAAATCACAAATGAGTAACCAAATATGGAATAGGTATCCATATATGGAATATAAGCATAAATCAACATAACAATAACAAAAATGGACATTTATATCTTAGAGATCAATTAAATAAATATAATATATTGTGATAAATGAAAGAAGTAACATAATTACTTGCGAAAGTCACAGATCCAAGTATCAAACTCTGGACCAGCACAATCATAATGTGCCCAGAGCCCACACATCAAGCATTTAATTTAATATTCCATAATTAGACACTGACGACTGTCCATATTTGGATTTTTATACTACTTCAAACTCTTCTTAATATTTTTTAAAGTCACAATATTTTAATGACAAAAGATCCCAAAATGGTGAAATAAACATAATACCGATATACTAAATAGTATAACACATACGTAAACAAACATAACAGCTGGTAATGCCCGTTTATTACTTACCTTCAAAATTTTCTGCACGACAACAAAACAAAACGCCTGCCAACGAGAAGCATTCGCGCAACTGACTCGATGATGTGGGTGCGATAGTTAGTAGACCGAATGAAACAGAAGATGGTCGAGTGTTGCGTTTCATACTTATAGTCTTAGAGAAATGAAGGCATTCCATATTAGGATACTGTTCCATATTTGGTGACTTTCCTCTACCTATAGTGTCTATATTAACTTTATTTTCTTTGAATTTACTATTTGGACCCTTACTTTGTGGAGTCTACTAATATAATTATTTTGAGTGGGTCTGAGGGTTTCTAAGTGGTTCCACTTTCCACACCCCTCGTGTTTGGGAGTTTGGGGTGGTTTCGTTATCTTTAATATCGAAATAGTTATCAGTTTTGGATTTTTCAATATTTTTTGTTGGGGTTACTTGGATACTTTTGGTTTTGGTTTTGGTTTGGTTTTGGTTTCATATGAAGTAGTATTATCATTTTCTTTGTAATTCCTGGTTTCTACACAAAATTTTAATATTGAATGATAAAGGATTTGTAATTCTCCTCTTGGTAATGGATTCCTCACGTTTTTTTTCATTCTCTTACTCTCAATTTATTCTTTTTTTATAATTCTCTGACTTTTTTTGTAGTGTGTCTTCATTTTTGAATTGTATTCATAGTTATAGTGTATAGGTATAGGTAAGTATTTAACTGGTTGAGTGGAAGAAATTTGAACCCTGCCATTTGGCAAACTGCTGTGTAACATAATGAACCTTCTCACGTATCTCTCCACTTGTATGTACTGTATGTTTGGCCAATAAAAGCATTTGTTATTATTATTATTATGTAAGGGAATCCATTTTGCAAAAATTCTGCTCATATCCGAATAGACTTGAACTCCTTTCTCTACACACGTACACTCGCCATTTACAGGCAAGTGAATAACTATTCCTTTGTTTTGACTGCATTTCTGTGAAAAAATTGTCACAGTTTGATATCACAAATAATATCCTAACGGGCCTTAGATAAATATAGAACAAATAATTTGTTACATATACATCCATTTATATTGTCCACATTTCAGGTTTAACTTTGCTCTTTTTTTCTTGTTCTGCTCTTCAATCTTCATTTGGCGTCCAAAGCGAAGCCAATACTTTCGGCATTATGCAATTTCCCATCATTTATTTTGATTATTTTGAGATTGTGTATCGTCTTTTTGTAAATTCCGTACAACTATGTGGTATGAAAACTTCAACCCATATCGAAATAATTATTGTTTATAATATTCTATAATTTGTGATATAATAAGAAGTAATTTGTTAATTTTCGAATCAGTCTACTGCACATCCAGGTTTTCAACAGCTACCATTGCTTTAATAAATTCAGGAAATCACCGAGGTTGAATCCTGCTGGTAATAAATTATAAATGCAGTCAGTCTAATGGAAATAAGGGATATTAAGCAGCAAGAAAGGCTTGAACTAAACAGTTGTGCTAAGTAAACGAATACAACAATAATTAAATCTTGCATAAAAAGCTCGAGATTAACTTTCAAACATTTTATGCACTTAGTGGTAAACTCTATAAGTGCACTGCTTCGAAGGGAAAATATAAAGGCTTTACTTTAACGGATAATTAATTCAGTTTACTTCCTTGGAACAGAGTTGTTGCATTGTTATTTTATGAAGTTTTTTCCGCATACTTTTTTCACTTCAATATATATTTCAACAATCATTTCTGTAGTAGTCTGTGGCAATGAAATTATAAATATAGCAAAGCTCTCAATTGAAATTCAAATAAACTGAAACAGTAATTATATTTCCATGATTACATTTCGTCATTCATCCGTTAAAGTTCTATTTAAGTACAAAATATCAGTTCTAGTGTGTAATAGACCAAATTTTATGTTAATTTTAATCGAATATGAACCAACGACCATTTTATCGGGTGTAAAGGTCCGGCGTAACGACGATTGTGCTGACAAAGTTACGATAACGGTGGGTGATGTCGTATTCGCTCCTCTCCGTTAATGGTCTTTTCTCCTAATTATCAATAATACTAAAAGCTGAAACAGCGCGTGGACAACCACACGCAATTCACGAGGCACACAAGTTTTTCCAACTCTATGTTAAATTACAACAAAATTATGGATAAATAACGATGTTAATTGAGAATATGAAGTAACAGATCTCGAGGAGTTATCGTCAATAAGAAAGTGTCTGTAAGATGAGTCTGGAGTCTATACCCGCCGATATAAAAGAGATGTCTCCCAGTGACTTCTACACCTTCCTGGGGAGGACAGGAAGGACGATTACCTAGAAGGACAACTCCTCAGGAGGATGTACGTGTGGCCTGAGTGCTGTGGTCCTAAACTCCTAAACTAAGCTTCCTACTCTACAGATACAGATGTTCGAGAATCAAGAAAGATTAATAATGTCAGCTGTTATCTCTACGAGCATTTTCTTAAAGGATGTTAAGGCTTACTTTGGAATTATGCAACGTTGTGGAACTTGGAGATCCTTCACAAAATCCTTTTCATTGAATCCCCTCAAAAACTTATTTTCTATTTGGAGCCCCAGTTTTTCATTTGTCAAAGGAAATTCTCTATGGAACCGTAGCTGTGTTGTAATTAAAGTCAATTGTCAAAATGAACACCAGCCGTAGTGCATACTTCAACTATTGATTGATTGGTTCGGCACCACATGTAAGGCTTCGAGGTCACGACACCTTAGTCTTTGAAAAGGATTTAGCTGTGTTTCTGGTCAGTTGGTTTTGAGGATCCTGAAAAATCGTGTTCGATTTGCTCAAAAGTCGTGACGACTGAGGCGTCACGCACAAGTGCTTGAAGCCCAAATAAACGAAAGCAACATATAACTGTCAAAATAATCTGACAACGTCTAGAAGTTGTGCCAACCCGTATACTGTAAATTGGCCTATCCCTTGAGTATAAATTGCATATTATTATACGATTGGCGAATTTATATTTATTTTGATAAGCAGAGAAACGGAAAAGCTTTGCGATAAAATCTAAACGAAAAAATGTGCCTGAGGCTGATACAATACAACTTTTCAATAAACAACCACCGTTTTAATAACTGTTTTCTTTTTGTTTCAGTAATGTTGCAATTCCCTACGCCAACAAATGAAACTTCTTTAGAGGCGTTATATAAAGTGAACTGCACGAATTCGTCATGTTTTCTAAACACGACCAACGTCGACAACATCACTTCGAACGATACCTTCTTCGACATCGACGAAAGAGAGCCTCTAACCGATCTAATTCTCATGGGAGTGTTATCGATCGTTTTGGGGCTTATGATTCTTGTTACTGTTATAGGTAAGTCATAATTGTGATAATTTATTATTCAGTTGTTTGTTATTTCCTTTGTGAATTGCGAGGATAATTTCAAAGCAGTGAATGCCGAATGAAGTTATTTTATTCATTTTGTTTGGTTAGGAAAGGTTTCTTAATAAATATTAATGGAAAGTATGGAATAAAAATGAAGACCCCACTAGAAGTCTGGAGGTTGCAGTAGTATGCGCGAAGAATTTGCACAAAACAATATCTGTCAAAGCCTTAGAACGCTTTCAGACGAGACACTTTGTGGCTGGCTACTAGTGTCTGAAAAGAACCGCGCTGCTAAAAATACAATAATATAAATAAACGCATTAACACGAGACACAGATAAGGAATACGTGTCCGGCCACTGAATCGAAGTGTCTCTCCCCTTCTAGTGTCCAGGGCTAAGTTTGAGAACATCGCACTAGTATGAAATTTTTCTGTTTAAAACTCTTGGCGCTAGATTCACTAATGTTAGACCTAGGCTGGTTATAAATATTCTCAAATCCATCTGAAACCCCTTAAAAGTAACTTATAGCTGGGAATAACTCCTTCAAAGTAATATTTACACCTTGGATGTGTTCTTTTCCGCGGTTGCAGCTTTGACTCAATTTCGTATATTAAAGAGATTTCCATTTCATCATCCGACTCGCTTTCTGAGTCGAAATGTACCTATCCCTTCAAGCAACTGTTTTCCCAATGTAAGCGCAATCAATGCGACACGTTTTTTATCCATATTATCTACTCTTCATTTAAAATAGAAAAACTTAAAAGTTGAACAATAATATTTAAAAAAGTATGGTTATAGTTAACAACCACAAGGTGAATCCGTTCGAGAACTCATTCGATGGAGCGTCGCACTACGATCGCCCTTCACCCCCACCAATCAAGTGCAAAATTTCAACCAGTGTGACGTTCTCTAACTCACCCTAGACACTGTGTCTGTGTACCGGCCACTCGTAAAGGCCCATTCGCAATCAATTTAGTGGCAAAGTGGCACTTCAGCACGCGTGCTGGGACAATGACGTTTAAACGTAAGCATCCTCAATTTCGTGCTGACATGCGCGCCGATTTGGAAGTGCAAGCTTGCAAGCTGTAAGCTTTTTCGGTGCGTGCCGAATTGTGTCATGCGCATTTTATCATGGAGAAAGTAATTCATGTAACCTAACCATATTTTATTCTATTATTTTTGTAAACAAACATACATTATTTTCTTATTTCGCTATTATATTAATTTGTTGTTGAAGATTTCAACAAATTAAAGTGTTTTTTGCGCGATCGATCTTTTTTGTTTATTTACAGCATCGGTTGTCAGGACGGTAGGTTGTGTTTACTGGTTTCTAAGTCTAACACGTCGGTAAGTGACTTACTTACCGTTCAGACGTCGGTAGGTAAATTACTTACCGACGTCTTAGCCCTACATACATTTAAGTGGTCCTAAATAATATATTACTTCATTCATTACACAAAAGGAACTAAGTTTATTTATATTTTTTTAATGAACAGAACCGAACAGAACAATATAAAAAGTAATAAATAGCATGGAAAAAATTTCACCAAAATGCAAATGCTTCTTCTACTTCCATGGTTGGATGACCAATGAATATTTAAAAATATATTTGTGTTGAATTGAATCAGATACACATGTCGATCGAAGTGCACCAGGAAGTGTTGTTGGAACTAATTTTTGAGGGCGGGATATTTGAATTGGTTAGTTTGGATTGTGGGTATGTAAATCTCACAATTTGTTCAAAAATTGTTTATTATATAATTATTTCATTACAAAAAATTAAAACTAACTAACTGAAATGATTATAATTAATAATCAATTTTAAGACTCATAAACTAGATAAATGAGAAATCAACACTTATTTGAAATTTTCATTAAACTGCACATAATATCATAACAAATAATCTACATCTATATTATTATCATCAAAACATCGAACATTTACATATTATTAATCACAAAATAACATATTTTTACTGAACTTACATTATATTCAGGAAAGTTAATCCAATATCACATCCAATTGCACATTATTTTGAAATTATTCACAAAAACTGCAAAAATTTAAATGAAAAGGCGTTAGAAAGTAGATTTTCCATTTCTATGGAGACAGGAACAGGTCTGAAACAAAATAAATAAAATGCATTACCTCAAGTTACAATTTGTTGGGTAAATGAGTTTCTTTGTGGCTTTGTTAGAAAAAATAAGCTTTCATTTCACAGGCAAAATAGCTACAGTATTTTCAAAAACTTGGGTATTATTATCAAGTTCAACTACTTTTGGTAGTAGTGTATGATCTAAGGATTGCAAAGGTAAAACAAATCTATTAAGTATGCATAATGAACCTGTGTATGAATTATTATTAAAATGATCTTCACACAACCTTTGATTCTTTGATGTAGAAGGAAATTCTGAAATGTTGTACCACTGTTCACTTTGATTAATATCAGATGGAAATTTGAAAAATGTTTCATTCTTACTATAGTTCATTTAAAAACCAGGAGGAGTAATTTGAAAAGCATCACTCACACCACTAAAAGTTACCAGATTAGTTACTAAAGGGTGTGTTCCGAAAACGTAGTCAACAGTCGTGTTCCAAATATATTAAATATGCCTTCATAGCAAAGATAGTTTAGTCATAAGTCGATTTCTGCTCTGATCTGCAGTATATTTTTCAGATGTATCTACGCATTAAACAAAATGTAAGACTTTTTCCTGTTTCGTTTCTTATTCAAACATAAGAAGATTCAGATTCACATCGACAACAAACAAAAATTATGGTCATTGTTGATGGTGGAGAATTACAGATAGTCAAGTTACTTTGATTATATTTATTGCAATTAAATTGAAAAGAATATGACAATTGATAATATGTTCTGGCAATAGCAATACTACAAAATTAATAGCATTGTAGAGCAATATGCAGTATTAATTTAAACATTTCCAACAGTTATCTTTATGTTGCCGGATTAAGTGTAATAAACCACTTTTCAAATACTTCTGAGATACCTTTTTCCTTCTTTTTAACTTCAAAAACCAATAATGTATTTTCTACCAAACCCATTCTTTTCTATATTGTTTTATATCTTCCATGGCATGTTCTTCCGATGAACTTTGGCGATTTCTTCCCAAATATGTATGTAACAAATAAATAGTACCTACATTTGACTCGTCAAAAGGTGACACAGATAAATTTAATTTTTTCCAAGAAAGTCTGAACGTTTCTTTGAAGCTTGCAAAATTTTGTCCAGAACAGATAACATTTTTGTTCTAACGACATTTTTCATTCACTCATCACAATTTTTCAAGAGTCCTGGTATTCCACCAATATTTTCTGCACTATATAATGTTCCTCTACTTCAATATTCCCTTATTAATACTCGCTAAACCGACTTTACTACTTTAAAAAATGTAAAGTAATAATGTACCCACTGCTTGAGAATATTTTTGGTTTTTCATCCAATATTTATTTATTTATCTGTCAGAACTATCAAAAATGAAAACTATCAGCTGATGTCAATATTAAAAAGTGTTGTGTGAAACTGGGCTGAATCTGACCAATCAGAAGTCTACAGAATCGCCAACTTAAATTCAAATCACTCCTCCTGGTTTTTAAATGAGGTATACAAATTGCGAAGTGTCCAAAAATATTTACTATATTACAATTTTTTGCAGTACAACAATGACGTATATTTGGTGATGATATTTTAAAGGTTTACTTACTTTTATTTCCTTAATTAGAACTAAAATCCTCAATAAATTTATAAATAAAAAAATTTTAAATCCGACTTACCATTTTGTAGAATAATTATTGACACTTTCACTATAACTCTGACAAGCAGAAGCTAGATTCACACCAGTCAATGTATGATTGATTTTCTATATTTCCGTTTTTAATGACTTAAGTTAATATACTAGGATATTTCATAGTATTTATCGATATTGAAGGATAAATAGTGTAGTGAAATGTAATTTATAGTATTTTAAACCATTTTATTCTATGTCCCTTTTGTAAAAAGTTTTAAAGTTCTCACTACCTAAGCGACTCGATGCGCGGGTCAGTTGCGCAGTAACGTTGTGCCTCATACCGCCTTTACTTCAATCCGTCTCTTTTATTTTGTCTATTTTCTAGACTTCTAGTTGGTTCTTCCTATGTAAAACCGAGTCTACATCTATGCAAGGTCACACATATCTACCTACAAACTTTAGACTTGGTATATTGTATTGCAGTCATGACAAACGATCTCTAAAATGAGAGAATCTGTTCCAATAACAAGACAAAACATTATTTCTTACACCCTTCAAGGTTCAGTGAGTTTCATTTTATAGCCTTAATATATATGTACTAGTATGATAGTTCATTAACTTGTCAAAATAGAACGACACGGAAATCCGGTCTTTAACCCATATATCTATGAAAAAAAATTATTCATGGACATTCTGTTATGTTGCCATAAGAGCAGTCATGCTTTTTTGTTCGGAGTTAAAAGCAAAACATTTTTTGGAAGCTTATATGGTTTATATCTAGTGATGGACCTAACATGTTGTTCCAACGCTCGGAATTATTACCTGAATGTACGAGCCTCCTGAATGTTGATTTTTATTTCAAAGCTTTCGTACGTTTTACTGGATATAATTTCTTATTTATGTAACATAACTCCCAAGTCTACGCGTGTTGAGAACTTTCCCAGCAGGTTAGAATAAAAATAAGTGGGAATGTTTGGAAATCCATCCTAATTTCCACTCCTCAACGAATATAATCTTTAAAGATTGATGCCAAACCTTGAAAATATGCTTTGTGTCTGTTGTTTTATCATCAAGCTAAAAGAGACGACATAAAGGATCTGCTAACAACCAAAGAATGGTTAGGTATATAATTATTCAACAGATATTTAGCAAAAGTGGGTCTGTTAAGGCACGCAGAAACTAATATGCCTCATGCTAATCCTCGCGACATGTTCAGTCTAAATGTGGCTTACAAATTCGTAATCAGCTTCTTTGTCACTGCACCGACTCCGTCACAATCGTAACCAGCTCAGCAGCGACATTTTGGAGCATTTTCCACATTATTATATAAAATCAAACCGCTCTATACTGTTTTTGTCTATGCTTTGCCTTCGTGGTGTTGTCAGTGGAGCAGTTCTGATGATTCAACAAATCACTGTCATTTACCCCAGTCACTTATGGCCGTTTGCACCAATAGAAGCATAAGCTCAAAATTGCTATGGCGAGTTTAAAATTCAAGGTTCGCTTAGTTAAAGTTCAACTGCACCAATGTTTGTGCTGTGCTTCTTAGCTGAGTGTTTAATAAATTTGTCAACCTCGCTATTTAAGTTGAGTTTCATTCATTTCTCTATGGTTTCTAGTGACTTTTCGTTTTTGTGGTTTGAAATAACGTATTAAAAGCTGTTAAATGTCAATTCTTTGAAAATCAAAGGATTTTATTCTTGTTTTTCAAATAAGAAAATAGTTTATAATGGAAAACACAGCAAAAAATAAGAAAATCAGATCGGCAAATTGAAAAAGAATTTCAAATATACTTAGCTGCAAAATACAAAGAGGCTATTGAACATAAGAAAACTGGGCTGACAAATTGTCCGGATGCTCCAAAGAATCTTGTAACTTCTAGCATTTTCACGAGTTGTGAAACAGATGGCTTGGTCAAGCGAAACCTTTGGAAAAAGGTTTTTTCATCCAATTCTTCATAATAGTTTTCACGGTTGTACCGTCTTCTTGGAAATCCATTTTCAAGAATATCCAATACTTCTAGATCATCCTCAATGAACATCCTTCTCCAAAAATAAAAAATAAACGAAAATAGAAAAATCATTGACATATATGTCAATGAAAACTACTTAAATATCAATTGGTGCGAACGGCCATTGAAATCGTAGCTCCTGGACTAGCCCACTTCAAGTCCAGTTGGTGTTGAGAGCGCATGGAAAGCAGACCCTTAACAACTCCATAAATTGCATGCCAGGCTTGCTGGAATAGGATCGTGAAAAATTGGCAAGTCGGAAATTGGGAACTCTCACTGCGTTCTCATTGCGTGTATAGAACTGTCATTTTGGACTTCGACATTCATTGGAATTTCCTTCAATTCACCTATATACGTCATTGATTAAACTTCTAATTTTATGATTTGGGTCTGGTGGGTTTTAAATCACATATTTTAACTTACGTGACGTTGAAAATTGCAATATCACCTAATTTTAAACTAGATCAACACCTCGCTGTTTGCACAGGCCTATACGTTTTTCCAGCTGCGTCCATTTTGGACAGACATGCAGCACACATGCCTCACCAGATTCTCCTTAGTGTTTCGCACCTCTATACATATCAGGTTATTCCTGTTGTAACCCAAATTGCTTGGAAGTATTTTACAAAGAATAGGATTGATCAAACTTGTATTTTTCCACTTCTTGTAGCAATTTAGATGTCAAGTGATTGCTGTTGAGCTAACGCACCTAATGAAGAACCAGCGATCTCCCTTCTTTTAAAAAATAAAGAGATACATTTCCAATTGAAAGACGTTTAGATTTATTCGAAAAAGTGAATATGATGTGCGACGATTTTATCAACACGCAATTATATACTCGTCTGCTCCGTAGAGATGATTTTTCTAATTCTAGCGATAAACATAACATTTCACAAACTACCAATTTTTTCCGATATTCTCGTTCCAATTTCGCCTTTGGAACAGCAAACTGTTTAAAATTCTCATTTGTCAGCGCTTTTATAAAATTTCATTCACGTTTTTGGAAATTCGAACCAAACACAAAGTGCACCAAAAGCGTCGAAAGTATACTACTACTTTTAGAAAATTCATCCAGCGTGTAATTTGTTTAACGGGAATTTTAGCGCGGAACTGAATTATTCACAGTAGAATCTGTAGTAGCCGCACACAGGTCCTTTTGTATCTAAAGTGTAAATGGAATACGCGTTTTGTGAGTAAAATGTACTCAGTTGTGTGTTGTACAGGATGGCTCATTATGGGAGGCAACCGGTTATATAACGAAAAGTATTTGTCCAAGTTTGTGGGGGAGAAATATTGATAGTCAAAGTGGCGAAGAGAAGTTGCTGGAAACTATTTTCAAATATGAAATTCTTATTATCTCATAAAATCGACAACTGTGATCACTTGAAATTTCTCCTTTTTTTATTAGATGATTTTCAAAAGTGACATTTCTTTGTATCTGTCATAATAAGCAGCTTTAAACAGCCGCAAGGTAACATCCATAACTGGTAGAAATATGCCAGAAAGAACTAAATGAACTAGCAGACCACATTAAAGTAAGATCGGTGTGGGTGCCGGGACATAACGGTATTTCTGGAAATGAGGAGCAAGCTGATGAAATCGCGAGAAGAGGTTCAGCAACAGCATATGCTGGACCAGAACCAGCTCTTGGGACCACAAAGAAGGTAGTCCGAGGGCAAATACAAAAATGGGTACAAAACCAACATAAACTTCAGTGAAGGAACGCTCCAAAGCAGGTACACAGTAAAACCTTCATAGGTGACACATGTGTAAAACGGGCCGAAGAACTACTGAATATCAGTAGGAATAAGCTAAAAATTATTACAGATTATTTAACGGGTCATACTCCGGTAAAAGATCACCTGCATAAAATAGGGTTATATAACGGGGACCTCAGCTGCAGACTTTGTGGTATGGAGACCGAGACCGTAACCCATATCTTATCTGACTGTGAGGCACTGGAATCGAGGAGACAAACAATCTTCGGAGAAGCCAATGTGCCACTCGAAGTATATGGCACACATCCAATGGACCTACATCGTCTACTCGAAGGTACGGGGATAACTGGATGGGTGGAATGAATGTGGGAGTGGAGTACAATAAGCCAACAGGCTGCAGTGTTCCTAGCATCAGAACGGCTCCCAAACACACAAACAAAAAATAAGCGAGAAGAGAGACCTATTTTTCAGTGTCTGAATTTTAATATTTCGTTAAGTACTCAACCTGTTTCTGGAGAGAAATGTCTGGATTTTAAAAAGCGTTTATAAACCACATACTTTAAGACAAATAAGCTAGAGTGCGCTTTATGCAGCGATTACCATGGACCAATTGTGATTTGGTTATATTCTGACCATGTAATTTTGAACCAAGACTTAAATGAAGCGGATTTTGATCGAAGGCTGTAATATTCTCACTGGCTTTTTGGGAGGATTAACGACAACTCTCAATTTTTGTCAAAAATTCTTTGAACTGGTAACTTTTCAAAGTGACGGCTAAATCAATTTGCATAACATGCCGAAAGTCCCCACTGGATGCAGCAAGTGAAACACCAAGGACGCAATGTCTTGTGCTGTATACTGGGACATACAATTATTCGGCCCATTCCTTCGAACAATCACTGAATGGTAATACATTTTTGAAGTTCCTTCGTAGTGAGTTACCAGCTTTGTTAGAAAATGTGCCCCTTTCAGTCAGGGTGAATATTTTGTTCAGCTTGACAATTATTGAAACATATTAAATGAAGCATATCCAGACAAATAAAAATGAAGAGAATGCCTCTTTCTTGGCCAGCAAGGTCGCCTCATAGACTTCAATTTGTGGGGGCGAGTAAAAGATCTTGTCTGACAAACAAGACTTTTTCTGGAGGGGATTTGCAGTGACCAATGAAAACGCTAGTTTTATCAATCTGGTTTTACACGAAGAGAAGCGCTTCTGAATCCACCAAACTAGCTTGTTGTACTTTGACCCCATACTTCGACATAATCTCAGATTGATTACGTCATTTTACAGTTTGATGACAGATTATAAAGAGAACAGATACGAATCCCGGACATCAAACGATTTTCATCTCCGTCTCCAATGACCTTGGACCTTTAACTTGGTATTGCCGGGATGTTGCCAGTTTAAAATATTTTCTGAATTTCTTACCAAATTGCAGTGTTGACTCGGAGACAATAACAATTTCTAGTGCTGGATCTAGTTTTTTTGGAAGTTACCACTAAATCTTTGAGACTGTGCCATTAATTAAAACAATAATCATAATCGAATATATATTTATGTATTTATTTAATACCTATATGCACATTCTTTTGATTTGTTATAAATAGTCATTACTCTTGGGAGATTAATTAATAAATACATTTTCAGATAACACAAATAATTACAAAAATCAACCAAATTTCGAAGTACAAATAATTCCTAATTTATTTAATATCAAAGGGAATACAATATACACCTATGCACCTTATATCATATGCCGGGATATTAAAGTACATATCTACTCTTATTCTTTGGAAATCGAAAGAGCTTTATTTTCATTTCCTCACGAATAAAATTTATTTGGACAGTCTCTGTATGAAAAATACACTCCGCCGTGAAGTTTATTCATTTTATAAGAATAATAGTCTATACCACTATATTTTTATAGTTAATATTACCACAACGCACAATCGATTAGTCAAATAACACAATTAATATCGCCGATTGAACACCTTCAAACAATGAAGCAAACAAAAATTGCTTTATGTATTTTGAGAATGTTTTGAGCCGTCACCGTCACCGTTATTGTGTATGGTTGCCAGCGATATGGTTTGTGAAAAAAAGTATATATTTATGGTATGATTTTTATACATTATAATCTTTTTAATTGTATATTCCTTTTAATGTTAATAAAACTGATTTAAAACAAGTAATTATCGAATATTTGTTTCTGTATAACTATCACACTTAAAAATAATGCTTATCAAATATTTGACCTATGATCGTGAATTGAAGGAAATATTATGCAAATTGACAACCCTGTTAAGAAATTTCGCGAAGCAGCTCGAACGGAGTCGACATATGACGATGGACATATAAATTAGTACGTCCACCCATTTCTCTCTCTCTTTTTACTGTTCTCTGTCAAGCTTCCGTATCTGTTCTCTTTATAATCTGTGGTTTGATCCAATTGGTTGACAGCCAAACTGAAGCTAATTTGTTCCTTTGACACAGCGCTAAGATGATGATAATTTCAAATTTGAACATAGCAGCATAGTAGAAATTTTAAGGTTGTAAATAATTTCCTACAATTTCTCTTGTCCACTTTCACCACAACCTGTGACAAATACTTTTCGAGATACAGCCGGTTACCTCGCCCAATGGGCCACCCTGTACTTTTAGAGCTTCACATGAAGGATTACGTGCAACTTAAAATAGAAGCACAACTGTCGGTTTTACAAAATGGTGAATTTAACAGATAGCGGTCAGATCGACCGCAATAGTTGCCGAATGAACAATATCAACCACTGGGAAGTTCCAATTCAATAAAATATTAACCATGTTAGTGTTCTTGAATATCTCCAATTTTTATGAGAAGATTTACGACAAAGAAACTTTAAGATAAATATGGAAGCTACGATTTACGCTTCCCCTGCCTATTCTGCTGTATTTGCATTAACTACGTCGTTAACTTTTAGCTTTAACTGGATTAAAGCTACTTCTCAGCTTACATCCATCAACATAAGGGTGTTGGAAATGATCCTCGAGAGAAAAGGATTAAAATAATGGAGAATGGTTTTCTTGAAAAAATACTTCGTACGTGACAGTTGCCACACCTTTCTCGACACTCGAAACTCCCCGAAATGGTTGGATAATTTTTTTCAAGCGGAAAACGATGGAGCAAAATGGATACGGTTTATGTTAATGAAGATCAGCGATAAGTTTTTTCCGTGAGAATAAAATGGATAGAAGTTACCTACTTTATTGACAGTTTTCTACAAATATGTTGTCAATTTAGTAAAGCGTGTTATCTATAGCTGTCAAAGTTAATAGTATTATTATAGCGCCTCACCTTTGACATCTGGTATGGTTAAGCCTGTAAATATTTATACACATCATTAATAGTAGTTAGGGAGGCGAGATCGTTGAATGGCGACATTCTCGAGCGACGTGGAGACTTCGAAAATCGAAAGATAAAGTAATTTCGAAAAGAAAAGCTTGTATGGTAAAAACCATTTCAGCGGTGGGTATGGCGTGTACGGTTTTTCAAAAATGTTAAAAAAAACAGTTACTTGGGCATTCTCGAGCGCGTCTGATATTCATGCCACGTATGCCCCAAGTGCCTCAGATAACAACGGTATACTAATCTGCTGGTTTGCGTGGTGAGGGTAGGCATATAAAGTAGGCAAAAATCCGAAACAAAAAATTCACTCGAGCGCGTCAGATTTTCGGAAGGGGTGTTGAGTAGGCCCCAAGGAAGCTCCCTTTAAAAAAACTGACGATTTCGGCGTGACGATAAGTTACGACAAATTTTTGAAAATGCAAAAAAAGTTCTTTTGAAATACTCGAGCGCGTCAGATTTTCATATGAGAGGTTTATCTCGGTATCCTGAAAGCATATTTTCTTAATCTGACAAAAATGTTGGAGGGTTCTCTTAATCTGACCGAGAAAGGTTTTTTAATTCCTTTCTTTCCTTCCTTTCTCCTTGATAAAACGGGAAATTTGAAAATGACAATAAAGCGATAGATACAACCAACGTAAATGTGGATGGAATGTAGCACAAATTGTATTATTTATTGTATAAAGAATAAAATAATATAAAAATTGTATTATAATTATATTGTTATGTATGACCTTTACCTTTTTGCTCAATTCATCTTCTTCTTCACTGGAACTTTCATATTGTGGCTCCTGGACGGAATATTTCTGTGAAGAGCTCAGTCTGTATCACATGTTTATAGCACATTCCTCTTTTTTGCTTCAATTCTTTACTCCGTTTTGCTTACGGTACGTCCAAAAACAATTTGAGGATCAACAGGCTATTGAATAATATAAATAAATGAAACTGTACATGTTAATAATACTTTTGTATACAGATACGCGTAACTCCAAGAAGATTGTCGAGAAGCTTCAGGAAAAAAAATTTTGAGATATAATAAAAGTTACATAATTTTATCATCGTTGTTTCATAACACCTTCCATTCTAGATATATACTCAAAAAACCGTTTGAGTTTGAGTTTTCACGATGCTTCAAGTCCAAAAATTTTAACTT
>CAJUYG010000064.1:317130-330897 GCA_910591675.1 Galerucella calmariensis | reverse complement strand
CAAAATAATTTTTGATTGTCTAGTTGTCAAATTTTTTCTGTTGTGTCAGTTAGGGATAAAAATTAATTTCTACTTTTTTTTTCTTGACAACGGTAGCTGGAACGCTACCGAAACGTTGAAATAAAGAATTTAAAAATATTGTGGTTTAATTTCCCAAGAAATTAAAAAAAGAAATTCATAATAACCTGGAATATTGAAAGAACGTATTGTAGTATGGGGTGCCCCGTAAATAAGTACTGTAAATTAGGGGCATGATAGATCGTTAAAATATATTTGAAATATCCAAATGCAACTCTTCTTATGCAAATGCAAATTCTAATAAGCCAGTGGCGTGGTACGGGGATTTCAAAAAACCTTCATTCTTGAAACACCCTGTATTGAGAGCTAGAGACTTTTGTCAGCGATTATTGATTAAATTTTCTACATAAAAAGTACTCTTTGTTAAACTCGATAGAGCACTCCAGTGTCAGTTTACATATACTCTATTCAAATAATCAGTATAATAGTACCACTTTATAAAAATTATCCAGGAAATTAAACTGCTAATCTTTCAAATCTTTGGGAGCTATTCTTTTGGCAACGGAAATGAAAGGTTTAAGGGTTATTTCGCGGCGGTTGTAATCCCTTTAACTGTGAAAAAGCTCAAGACACAAACAAAGAAATTTAGAGAAAAAAATTAGTCAGTAAAATTAAAATTCTCCCAGTTCTCTTATAGAAACATTTTATCAATTTTTTATCAAAAACTGGATATGAAATGAAAGTTGATAAAGTGTTGGTGCCTTTTCCTGAAGAAATGTTAAGGATAGTGTAACATGGTTGTATCAGTTTCCCAGCTCTTTGTGGGTCTGTCTTAATAAGGTGTCTCGAATTTTTCCTTGGGTATTTACTTGCCTCGTATAGATTTGAAATAAATAAAAACACACTTTTATTTTCGGAAACATGTAATGGCCGGTGTAGAATATTGATTAATAACTGTTAACCAATATCCACATAATTATGAAAGTTGGTTCTCCTTCTCCAAATGAAACTCGTGTGAAAACTTAACACTTATATTAACTATTAACAGAAAGTATTTATTCACATTACTTAATACAAAATTATAGTTAGGTATACTCTAATAGGTACTTTGATTGGATATTTTAAAACCTCTTAACTTTATTTAAAATTGAATTGAGAGAACCGTATAAGTAGCCCGATGCTTACTAAAAGAATATCGCAATTTCTTGAAATTATCAATCGTTGGTGGAGGAAAGGTTAAATCGGACACCTAATCCTCAGATATGTTAACTGTTCTTCATGACACGAGGTTCTGTTTGTTAGGTATACTGTGTTCTGGCTGTACTGCCGGCCTTTAAACAAGCGGAGTGGCTCTGGGAGAAAAAGATTGCTGTATCTCAAGGTTAAGGGAGTTAAATATCCTATCAAAGCGACACACTTCGAATACCTAACATGTGCTGATGCAGCCATAAGTGGCGCAGGTATTTTTTAAAAGGGGATTCAATTTGTAAAATAAACATTGTTTATTGAACAGCCGGTATAGGCATACAGCACCAAAAATATCGAGCAACTTTAATGTGAAGTGAATCAGTACAGACTGATTAATTGAAAATTTCTTTCCTGTTCAATAAACAGTTCTTTATCTACGACCACCTTAAAAATTAGTCATTTATGAACCAAAAAAAAAGTGTGAAATCATACATTATACATACGTTAAAAAGCGTGCGTAAATGAACAACGCTTTCATTATAACACCCAAGAGCGTGCGTAAATGACCAATGCCTTTTGAATGGCGTTTTCATTTTAACAATCTTTTTTAGTTACGTAATAAGTATCCAGTTGCCTTGAATTTAGTCGCTTGTTGTATAATCTTTTGTGCTGTCAGTAAATTTGACAGAAGTGTCAGACATACTGAAAAGTATTTTCTGTCATATTTAAAATTTTAATTACGCTTATTTCAAATGGAAGAACCACGAGAAGAATGCATTTCTTCGGATTACACACCACCTAAAATTAGAATTCGTTTTGTATACATTTGTTCATAAAAAATTAATTTTTATGTTTTTCAACCCCTCAGAGCACATTTTTTTATTTTTTCTTCATGTGGTCCTAGATAAAGTTTTGTATGACACTTGTGCGTGAAGTACTTTTGCGCACTCGTTGAAAAAGGCACTCGCTACGTTCGTGCCTTGCATTTTCGCAAAAGTATAACTTCACGCACTTGTATCATAAGATAAGTAACTATTTCGTCATTATTTTCCCCTCATGTTTTATAAGAGAAACGAATATCCAGCGGTTTTTTAGATTTGTCCTTGGAACATTCGAGGGATTTTCACGTTGCTTTATTCTAAACAAAAAAAAACCCAAAGTGAGCATTAGGACTAAAAAAGCACAATATAGGGAATCAGGTCGTCAGAATGTTAGATTGTGGCTGAATCTGAGGGTAAATGTATGCCATAAAACAAATGAAGGTTGAACCAACAATCTGAGAAATGTTATTTAATTCAACACGCCGAAAATTGTGGATCGGTCGAATAGACTTGGAAAGCAGTGCACGCAGATTCTACCTAAATGTTTTTAATTTCTTAAGCTTGCTCTCCTTGATTCGAATACTGTCCCTTCATCAATAACACAAGGTGTTTCCAACTGACACTTACAACGTTTTCATGTAGATACCTCTCGTGAAATTGGACAAATGATATAGATATTAAGGGGTCCAGCACATTTACTTTTCGAAATATTTCAAGTTTTGTATAATGAAATGTTTTGATTCAATAACTTTAAAATGGATGAAAAAATTGATATGACATTTGTCAGGTTGTTTTTAAATGTGAAAGGGCATATTTTGATAATAATTTTGAAAAATATTTTCAAATTTTTGATCCAGTGGTGGAGATGTGGAATAATTTATTAGCTTTCCCCTCCCATTTTCCACGCCACTTGCATATGAAGTGGAAAACGAATAACCTTTACATATCGGAAAATTTGTAGTTTTAAAGATATTTAATGATTTCATGAAAGCTGCAAGATCACTTTTTAATAATTTATTTGAAAAACAAAAATTTTTGAATTTTTTTCAATAAATACTGTAGGAAAAGTATTTTATTTATGTATTTAAATTGAATAAGTTTTTATTTTTATTTTATTTGGTACGCCACTGTTTATTTCAAGTCTTGAGTTACTACCTTCGTGGCACCACCGTCGATCGGCAGAAAGGGGGTACGCGCCAAAAAGCAGAGACGAGTTTGAGACGCGAAGGAGAAAAGACGATCACTCCTTTGGTACAACTTAATATTTGAGTTATTATTTGTATATACTTTGAAGCTACTACAATAGTTACTGATTGACTGTGTAAAGTGTGTAAACTGTAAATCATAGAAATCCAAATATACCACATACCTCTAGACTAATATTATTAAAAAACCTATAATACCAAGTACCTACTTTTTATGGTTGGAATATGTAACAGGAACTAATTTATGAAACAGCAAAGCATCTGAAAAATTCTGAGAGGATTGTTGAAAATATTTGTCCTAACTTGTGATTTTGTTAAAAAAAAAAATAGAATCCATGCAGCTACAGCAATTATTTCCAGCAATCGTCAGTCTTCTGAGGTATACGATCTTCGATGAGAAAACGTTGCAAATTATGTATAAATGTGAATGGGCAAAGTTTTGGACATCTCTTGTAATTTGTTGACTGCTTAATTCTTTTGTTAATAAAATCACAAGTTTGGATAAGTATTTTCAATAATCTTCTCCGGCTGTTTTAGATGCACTGCTGTTTCATAAATTAGTTCCTGTTACATATTCCAACCATCAGTACCTGGTAGTTATTGAAAAAAATACAAGAAAAAATTCTTTTTTAAATTAATTATTAAAAAGTGATCTTGCAGTTATGAAATCATTAAATATCTTGAAAACTACAGTTTTTTTGATATGTAAAGGTTATTCGTTTTTCACGTGAAACCCATTGAAGAATACAAAATTGGATAAAAATTACTTCGATAGTAAGTGGCGTAAAAAATGGGAGGGGAAAGTTAACATAACTTCCAAATGTACACCACTGGATCAAAAATTGAAAAATATGTTTCCATCAAAATATGCCCTTTCACATTTAAAAACAACATGATAAATGTCAAATCAATTTATCCATGCAAACGTTGTAAGTGTCATTTGAAAACACCCTGTATCAGTATAAATCCTTTTCCCATACTTCTTTAGAACGTCCGGAAATTTTTTTTTGGAAAAATGTGTATTTGTGATTATCAAGACAATTTTGAACACTTGATTATTTCAATACATCTCTAACTGATAAATATGAATAATTCATCTGTTTTCAACATTCTAAAAAAGCATAAAACAAAACGAGGGAGATTTTTAGTGAATTCCATGAGACAATGTAATTTTCATTTTAACAGAAAATGCGGTGAAGAGAAATTGACATCAAACAAGACGTCTTGGATTAGTAACTTTAAATTAGTTACTTGTTTAGACGGAACAAAATCACGAAATAATTTAATTTCAACCGTAATTTGAAAGTATAGTTGAATTTAATTAAAAGTCGTAACAATTTATTTTCGTAGAAACTTTTTCAATATAATGTTGACATGTTTTCAAGCCAGAATTTCAATGAGTAACAATATAAAATGCATTGTAAATTCCATTTTCACTAACACATATTGATTTACTCGATGGTTTCCATTGTGTACATACTTGTGTCGTAAAACTTTTTGTTTTAAAAAAATATTCTCTGCTCCAGCTCTCACATAGTAAAGTAGACCAAGAAGTCTTTGTTTTATTCAATAAGTTGAGAATAAGAGATATCGGAAAGTTATTGAGCTTCTGGGTCCGTCAAACTCTATTAGAGAATTGGACTTTTTCAGAAAAAGAATCCACAATTTCACTTCCGTATAAGGGAAGAAGGAAGATTTTGTTGATTGAAAAATTCAAATGATCTTAATTAGAAACATTAAAATGTGGCAGAGTATAGGACTAACATTTTGATTGGAGATACGCTAATTAAAGAGAGGGAATTCTGTTAAAAGAACAGAATCTAGTCTTAGAGCTTAATTGGAAGAGAAATTAACCAGAAATAATAGGATTGGATTAGAGTATTAAACTATGTAGTTTACCAAGGGCGTACCCAGGATCAAAACTAAGCGAAAGGCGAGCCATCGTCGTTCAGGTTCAAACATTTTAAGGAAAAAGGAAAAGGTGTATGAATATGATGAATTTTGAAGATTAATTTTTTTGCTGCCCTCCCTGCCCCTCACTGGGTAAGCCGATGGAGTGTAGAGTTTGTTCAACCATCCTTTGCCGTTACGTCATAATCGGTGACGTATTCTGCTGTTTTACGTATGTCTTATATTAGTTGAATTCTTTCACACTTAACCTCAAAATTATAATCAATGGTCGCGTCCATCCCAACAAAGTTGATCAGGTAGAGTTTGTTCAGCCATCCTTTGCCGTTACGTCATAATGGGTGACGTATTCTGCTGTTTTACGTATGTCTTATATTACTTGTTATTTTGAACTTAACCTCAAACTTATAATCAATGACATGTTATGTTAAGAATTGTTTTCAAAATGTGACAACTGAATTGTCAAAAGTAACAGATGAAATTTATGTCGACCTTGATAAGAAATATGTTAATGGCGTCATAATTCCGTCTCATCCATTTCATGAACGAGAGAGCAAGCTGGACAATGTATGACGTAACGGCAAAGGATGGTTGAACTAATTCTAGCGATTTTTAGAGTGATACATCAGTTCGTAATTCTGTTAAACGTGCTAATAAAACCATCGACATATATGTCAAATGTCAATTAATACAATAACAACAACTCAATTTTATTTTATATATACGAAAATTATGAAATGGGTAGGTATTACTTAGAACCATTAAAAAATGGGAGTTAATTACAATAAATTGAACTCACCACAGAGTTGAATTTCCTGACACACTATACAATTTATTATTAAAATCATAAGTCACCTCCAGCTGTTCATTCATTTATACTGAAATACAAATTAATGTTGCTTTCGTTTCTTTGGGCTTCAAGCACTTGTGCGTGACGCCTCAGTCGTCACGACTTTTGAGCAAATCGAACACGATTTTTTAGGATCCTCAAAACCACCTGACATGTGCCATTGCCAATGAATTTCCTGTGTTGTTAGAAGAACAATTTTTGAATTATAATTTTTTTGATAATAAAATTTTGCATATTTAGATATTTTTAGTAAGGTTTAAATCGTATTAAATCGTAATCGGCACAATCTTAACCTTTAAATAAACGTCAAACCGGACAAACGTCAATATTCAATTTCCGTGGCTTAAAGCTCATACTTTTCGGTATGTGCTTGAGGGGCAAGGGGAAGGTAAGACTTGGCGTCACGCCCGGTAATAAACGAACGGAATTCAGTCACTACGAGCTGCTACTAGCAGCTAAAAGTAAATAATCGAAAACGCTTTAAAATATCTCCAAACAAAAATATTTATATTATGTTTTTAACATATGACATGAATGACAGCTAATGCTTCATCAATCGGTAGCGTGTAGCGTATTTTAGTTCTCATTGAAAAAATGGCGACTGATACCACACCGCTCAATCTGATCAGTTAACAAAACACACGTTCAGCAGGAAATTGATGATCGCTTCGGTAGCGCTACATTGTGATGAACGCGACCAACGACACTAAGACTTGTTTTCAAAATATGACAACTGAACTGTCAAAAGTAACAAATACAATGGACAATGGACAATGTATGACGTAAAGGCAAAGGATCATGGTTGAACAAACTCTACCTACTTATGATATGAAATAAATGCTTTAAAATTTAGAATCCATTTTTGAAACTAAAGAGGTCTCTTTAATTGCACTGTAATATGGGATATTGATAATTTCATGTATCAAATACACCTTCAAAATTTTTATTTTTCATTCGAATAGCTGTAAGATTCTCGTCTTCCATTCGCCATTGAGAAATGAGGTTATACATGTGTCTGAAACACTCAGAAGTTAACTTGAAACCGAAGAAACTTGAGAAAATACCGACGTTAGGTGAGAGTGTGTTTATCAGGATATAAGTTACAGCTGAAGCAGGGAATAAAAGCATGAATAGCGAATTCTACAAGGATAAATTCTTGTTGAATAAGATTTCAATTTCACCTTCACTACACAGTTGTCACAAGAATTGTGAATGGTTTTTTTTTGGGAAATTTCTCATCATTATATTATTTGTGGTGTTGCATCTCCTTTATGCATCTTCTTTTTTTTTAAACGAGGTTAATAATTTAAAATTCCAGACACAAATCCATCTCGGTTTGTAACTAAATATTAAATCACAGTATTGATGTGATTTCAGTATATCCTTTATTCTATTATAATCTCAGAGCTCTTGGCCAGAGAATATCTACCTTGTACTGATGCTCAAATCATCAATCAAATCGTTAGAGTGCACAGATCTGAACAGACACAGAACACTCATATGAATTAAATCAAACTAACCACCCTTTATACGTCAATTTTTATAAAACGTAATAAATCAATATCTCCAATCCAGCTTATCCATTATTGAAATCACAATTTGAATATTTTATCTGTTTGTGGAATTGGAACGTCAGATTTATATTTACTGTACCCGCGTTGGTGTTGTGACCACTTCGTATCTGAATTGAGCTGAGATTTAATTGGAAAATTGCAGTTTCCACTATCCGACACACAGCTATCTAATCAGTTCACTTGGTGTCACGGATCTATGTTACGCGGAAGAATCTAGAAAAAAATACAAAACAGTGTAGTAGAAAGTTGGAACGAATTTTTCTGTGGAAGAACATCTCTTCCAATATCCATTTCTTCCCAAGCCTCCTCAAAATCATCAATCATGGCATCATGTCAATGCAAAAGTTGGTTAAATTCATCCATAATGCATTAATTTACCGAAAAACAATCTACAATAACCGAGAATAAAATACCCTTATATTGACAAAAAACAAGCCAACGATAAGTTTTTAGGTTAAATCTAAATATTTCCACATTATTTCGCTTTTTTCTCTCAGTCATGACCAATAGAATGAAATTCCCCTAGGAAGTGATCATTTCCCTCATTTTTCGATAGAAATTTTTCAAGAATACGGCATTTTAAAATTTGAGGAAACCACGCCCACTTTTGATCATTTCCTCTTTGAATTTCTGGGCGGCCTGTAGCCCAGAAGAGACACCCTTAAATTGGACGCTGCCGGAAGGATTATGTCCTTTAAGGATTAAGCTTATATTTGATCAACCGGGTTTGGGCCTGGGTTTTCTTGTCTTTTTTTGGTCTTCTATTTGTTATTTTCTGATATTTTTATACATAGTTACACTTTGATCAACCGGGTTTGGGCCTGGGTATTTTTTTTTTAGTTTTCTATTTCTTATTTTCTGATATTTTTATACATAGTTACACTTTGATCTGTGTCAGTTGTCCGTGTCATTTTGGGTCAACAACAAAATAATACAGGTAGAAGGATTAGTAGAGGTACCTAGCGTCGAATTTAAGGGTCTACAAGCAGGTACATAGAGTGAGAAAAAGATTGAGTGAAATTTTAGCGTCCAATTTATGCACGCCCGAATATTTCTATTCCCAAAAATTCAAGAATAGCGGCACTGGTAGCTCCGCCAGTAATTTGACTTCGATTCGCTTAAACTTAGCATTATTTCGTAAACCTACATATTACTCACATCTCGTTCATTGGCTATGACGAATGGAAAATCGCATTTGCTAGTTTTTTTGGGAAAATCCATTCCCTACTTTGTTTGCTGCTAGTTTAAATTGAACAAGTAACTTTGGAGATCTGTTAAATGTGTTGGAATAAATACAGAACCCTCAAGAACGCTTCCCTTTCATAATTGTTATCACGAAATCCAAACTGAAAAGCTGACCGTCCGTTTTACTACGAAAAGGACAAACAAAACCCACATCAAAGGAAATATCTAGATTGTATCCGAGTTACTAACAGCTTGAATAAAAAAAAGGGTTCGTTCGAGAACAATACACGTAGGTTATTTAATTTCCATTGAAGAGTATGGGGAAAAAACAATTTCAGCTTTAAACAATACGAAGCCGTGGAGAATGCAATTCAATTGGAATATTCCTTGCAGGGTAAACTGATTTAGAACTTTTCCAGAGGCGTGAATTTCTTAAAAACTACGATCCTACCAAGTGCGTGGACTGCATTTTTTGTGCTAAGTTGCTTGACCTCAAAGGGAAGTTGAATGGAGGGAAACGCTTAAATGCCCCTAGATAGTGAGCTACAACGGAAAGGAGACACAATGCCAAAATGACTGTGGTAAGGTGCAGGATCTGGCAGGGTAAAATTGGGGTTTAGCCACAAGAATTGTGGTTATTGAAGACGAAAAAGAGGAAATAAATGTTGGAATGGATGCAAACATAATGGAGGAGTGAGTCAAACATTTCCAGTACCTTGTAACAATAATAGACGAGAATGGAACGCAGATATTAATGATAGAATAGTTGAAACTAGCAAACCAAATTTATAAATTGGGGAGAAATATCTTGAGATGCTCTAATTCCATTGTATTTTTAATATAACGACGACCTCCGCCCACTAACAACCACAATTATGAAGTTGTCGTGACGCGTCGCTGTGTTCCGTCTGAGTTTAACCTTAGCCAGTGGCGGCTCATGATTTTTTTAAGAGGCTGGACATTGGACATAAAAATATACTCGATTCAGCCAATTAGTTTAACCTTTGCGTAGCGATCGTACCTGCAGCTACTTCAGTGACAAAATTAATTATTGCCCAGCAAGAACCAACGTGAAGGTATAGGTTTCTCTTGCCAACATTTTTTTTTTGTTCACATAATTCATTTTGCATTGCTATTTTATGAAAAAAATTATATTTGAGAACTAAGTTATCTAAAAGTATTAGAAAACTTTTTTGAAAAAACATTCGTATAAGCTTTTATTCGTCAAGTCGTAAAACCTTGTAAAATTCATGTAAATCGTAAAATCCAATCTCAATTTGACCTTTAATAGTGTCTAAAATTTCATAAAAAAGTTTTTTATAATGTGATTTCTTGTCTACCAAATTATATGGTTCCCTCCTTTTCGCGGGAGGAGCCTCATCAGTTGGAAAATTTTTAAATAAAATATTAAAATGAAATTCTGTATTACGGAAACTTGAAATTTTAAATTTTTAAATAAAATATTGAATTGAAATTACGGAAACTTGGAATTTTATCAATGAGATGCTTCAAACGCTCTCTTGAATAAATTATATCAGTGAACTTATGTTGTAAAATTTGAAAAATAACATCAGTCTGTTCAAATATTAATTTAAAAGTATCAAGAAAAAACATAACTTAATTATTCCCGCTAATCATCTGAAATTCTAAAACAAAACAAGCACGCACGAACCCACGCTCGTATTCTGTATTCCGAGGAGCACCTGCCTGCAGCCCTCTCATCCGATGTTGCCAGTTGCATTATATTGTAATAAAAATATCAGAAATATAAAACTAAAAAAAAAACAAGAAAACCCAGGCCCAAACCCGGTTGATCAAAGTGTAACTATGTATAAAAATCTCAAAAAATAAGAAATAGAAAACTAAAAAAAAAAACCAAGCACCTAAACCGGTTTCGAACCTACGACATCTGAGTTGCAAGCTCAATACCCTACCAACTGCGCTAATCAGCTCACATTCAGATACATCGAATAGAAGGTTAAAAGCTGCTTCTTTGCTTGCGCACCTCAACTACTAAATTTGAGGTGGTGGGAGAATTAGAGGGCTGCAGGCAGGTGCTTCTGTATTCCGTAGTCCGTATTGGTTCGTATATCATCGCAACTGATGGAAGCTTAGCCTCCAGAGAGTGTTGCCATTTGCGCTTTTTTCACGGTATTAGCAATAGGACTGGTAGAAAAAACGGCAACTGTGTTGAGCAGCACGTGTTTCCAGAGAAATGTTTGTGGAGTCTTGCCTCAGGGCACTGTTGTCAGATTCTAAAATAAGTAGAGGAAACGGGGAATTTATTGTGAAATTAAAGAATTTTAGATAAACGGGAAATAAAATGAAGAATAATCAACAACATATTTCTGGTGCTATTTGCTGGATAAATTGTTGAGGAGGCTGAGCCTGCTCAGCCTCCTTCGAGGAGACGCCACTGACCTTAGCATGTTGTCATACGTTGGCGGCGAGCATTTTGAACATTTCTCACATTGACATTAATGTATGTAATGTAGCGAATTTGTAAATAAAGAAAATTTTCTTCTACAAGGTCGATTCGTTTATTATAAAAGCTATTTTCATTTTTCATTTAAAATGAAAAACATTATAAATAATTGCAGTTTCAAATTAAATTAGAACAAAGATTTAAAGAGCTTCATTTAATATCACAAGTATAACTAAGTATATCATTAAACGCCTATTATTCTTTTCAAATTAAAAATAACTCAGTGCTCTTTTAATATTGAATTTTTTCTGAAGCTGAAGATCTGTTTCATGTACATAATTGATGATGCTGGCAGCGAACAATGGATTTAAATATAAATATTCATGTCTTAATGTTTTTGGTTCAAACTTGAATGAAAGGAATACAAAAAATGGAACATTTTGTTAGATTTTTACGTTGCTCGAAAATGGAATGTTCTTAATTTCGGATATTGTGCCTAAACCCGAATTCTTGCACCGAAATTTTGATTTAATAGTCTTGTAATTGAATAAACCAGATAACAAAAAATTCGACTAGAATCCATCATTCGATTCAATTTCCTCTGACGATATAAAATCAAACAGTACACATCTAAAAATGTAGCTAATTTATATGGCACATTTCGGGTATTAGTTTGACAACCCCAAGTACCCATTCTCGATTCCAGATTGTACACAAAGGTTTCCATGTAGACCTAAGGGCAATTAACTGTAATCCAATTAACGACCCAATAGGCAGGAGCAGTTTGTTTTGAAATCAAATTACTTTCGGGCCAATAGAATCTACATTTTGGATTTGCTTTGTTTTCCAAAATAATGAATATGAATTTGCGTGAGAATAAGAATTGATTATTATAAAGATTTCCTGACCTCCCTAAGTGTTCCTTTCAATAATATGCACACGTTGAAGTGAAAACTAACTTTATGAATACACCCCTTAATGCGCATCAAGAACGCCACTGACACCTTATCTAGCTAGCTGTGAAAAAGTGAACGGTCTGAAAATCCATTTAGACTTTACACGGATTGGCTTGAAAAATACTGTCTTGTGGATAATCTTTTTTTCATGGCTTGTTGATTTTTTGTTTGACTTAATATATTTCATTTTGGAGTGAAAAACGTAAGGGCACAAACAGCTTCGATTCTTTAGTGGACTCTGAATTGTCTTAAATCGCATACGCTTACGAAGAATACGTTAATTGAATAGACAATATTACTGTTCTAGATGATAACTTGTTTAACTTTCACCTTAGTTTGAGCAGTTTCGCTGAAATCTACAATGTGGCTTGGAAATCTCAAACACACTTCAGCCACAAATCGGAAATTCGTCATATCTCGCACAGAAATCAATATCAGATCAAATGATTCTACTATCAAATGTAACAAACGGCGTACAGTTTCATATCACGGTTTCAGGAGGGGGGGGGGGGAAATAAAATGTTCAGTTTTCCACTGCGCTTTTCTGCACAAGAGAAAATGTACGCCATAGTGCTGGAGCCGATGGTGGCATGATAAACTATCACTCTGAATGGGTTTGCTGCTGTTTCAAATCGCGACACTTTTTCCCCATGGGCTCATAGTCTATCAGTTCATGATTAAATTTTTCAATCCCTTTGGTTCTTAGTAAAGCTTCAACTTGTTTTGGCTTAGTATCAATAAGTTTTTCGCAATTTTCTCTCGTTTTGACATTTAGCGACCACAACTGACACATCTTGGTTGGTCTTTTCTCCTTTCAATGACTAATATTCAAAGTAAATTCGTCTGTTTTCACATTAATTTGCACAATACTGTAGATATGATGAATGTAGTTTTATCAACAATTAACTTCTCTCGCATTATCCTCACTTGATAATTGCCTTTTGTTCGTTTAGAAATCACACTTGATCGCTGTGAATTAACTGTTTGTATATACATTTAGGACGGGATCTGTTTATCACTAATTCAATTACCTACAATCCCGCTTAGATCGCGACGTGGTGCTGGAATAATCTGCATCTTAGTAATGACTATTAGATGAGAGATAAGGAGGATTCCATTTTCCACAATGGTAAGGGAAATTTGTTGGTGCCGGTGTAAATATGAACATTATACCGAAATTTCTTCAATATATAAGCAAGTGGAAATAATGTATTTCGCTTAAGACTGTTTCAATTTATCTTGGTAAGAATTTAACTGGAGTATGAAGATATGCAGGTACATCGAAAAATAAAGAAATTTAAGTATATGTTTGTTTTTTGAGGGGTGATAATTTACTGGGACCTATAAGTCTATATAGAAAGGACAAGGAGTAATAAATCATTCATTTAAGTAGATTTCATAGACGTACCAAAATATATTTTAAGAGGGTATACCGTAAGGTACATTTTGTATTGAACAACCCAGTTTTCTTAGAAACATTATCGGGAATATTATTTTAAAAGAAAGTAGGTACATTAAATCAGTACTTAGTATTAGTTCTTTGAGTAAAGTTGTATGAAGTTGTATGGTTTTCATAATATTGTAAACAAGTGGAATATATTTAAATCATTTGTTGAATGTTAATTGTGCAAGTACCA
>CAJUYG010000064.1:291696-312130 GCA_910591675.1 Galerucella calmariensis | reverse complement strand
AAAAAAAATATATTATGAGTTCTTGACGACCTAGTCAATCCACTGATTTGCCATCCATTTCTTCATCGCGCATACTCCGTCGGAGCCTTATGCCTTGACCTATATTGATGTTCAGATATTGTGCAGCTTCTTCGCGCATATGACTGCAACTTCCAGACATCTAGTGGGTTCTTCTCTTGTGGTACGGAGTCTACCGTTCTTGGAGTGGCTGGCATCGGGATTCCTGAAAAAAATAAGATCATTTAATATTTCACACCACAATAAATATATAAATATACTGTTGGACATCCAATAAAATATTGTTATATAGTTTTTTTCTTATACTAGGATGTGCCGCATTGATCATTTCTTTTTCTATTTGAATAACATGGAATTTTGGTATATCTGGAAGATAGTTTGCAATGGGCTCGTTTCATGAATTTCAATGAAAATGTCACAAGATATATTGGGTTTAAACTGAGTATTTGCAACTAATAACGCCGCTCTACGATTTCAAATAAAAATGAAAAAAAATATTGAAATTTGAATTCCTGCGGTAGACTGTGGTAGGCTAGAGCCGATGACAAACAATGAGATTCTGCGCTGTTGTCAGGAGGGAAAACTTTATAAGTAGACTAGTTATCTTTTTTCTTTTACATCTGGGCCCGTATTCTTAAGGGACTAGTGAGAATCTCACCCATGAGATAGGTGTATTGCATGGTTGCCTGAAACATGAGAGTTTCAAATTTGTCGTATTTTTAAAGGAAATAGTGAGATCTGCAATATCAACGGACGAAATCCAATACGCATGTTTCTAAGCTTCTAGGCTTCAGGCAACCCGTAATGCCCCAATCTTATTGGTGAGATTCTCACTAGTCCCTCAAGAATACGGGCCCTGATAAACAGAAACGCAAAGTACTGTCAAAACGTACTCTTTCGAACGATGCTCTCATAATAGGGTGCCTCTTATTAAAAAAGGTAACTATCGCGTAGTCAAAGAAATTTGGAAATACATATTTTAAGCTGTAGTTTTCGACATGACGCTTTCAAAGTAGAGAATAAAATGTGACGATGATAAAATGATATATCGAGACAATTGTCAATTCTATTAAAAAACTGATATAGTGGAATTATAAAGAAATAGTGTGTTCCATTAAAAACTGAAATGTAAAATCACTTTTAAAATCACTCCTAACATATAGGAGGCAATGTAGTGAGCGTTGAAGAAAAAACATTCCACAGTACATTAAAAGTACCTATATTTATAAAATAAAAGAAAAAAAACTTCAAATCTCTAGTATCACCGATTTAATGAAAATTAAATGTTCTCTATGTAGGTTGAGTTGTTTAAAAAACATGTGATATAACACACACGGATAAATAGCGTTACCCTAGAATTTCGAAGAATTTGAAACTCGATTTAGTTCCGGATCGCTTATTCTTCTTCTTTTTAGGGGATTTTGAGTGCCTCCTAAAACAATAACAAATGCCATAACCTACAAATGATTTGTTTATGTGGTTTATTGTTTTGTGTGTTTATCGATTTCCGGATCTTATTAAAGTATTTGTGGTAGTGTTTTTTATTAGTTTCATATCTTTTAAAAGGTAAATAAACAGAAGCACACTTTCTAGTATGAAATAACACAAACAACTACTAAAAATCGAACGTGGATGATGTGAATTGACAACTATCAAATTCTTCTAGTCAACTTTTACTTTGTCCTAATTAACTTGGATAGTCAAATAGGATTTAACAGCAGAACGTACTTTGAATCCGGCAACAAGGACTTCTGCCATTGGTTTAATTAAAGCGGTTTATTTAAATCTGAAAATTTTAAAACCTAATTACATAAATATTTATAACTTTTCGAGATAAATATCGTTATCATGGAAAAAGATATGTTATTCTTAACCCTCTTGATATGAACTCATTTGTTAATTCATACCCATGAAACTAGCCCATTCGAAAAAGCAATATAACATACAGTGATGAGCAAATGTGTGGAACCAAGTTCTCTATATTTACTTGGTTCTCTATATTTACTTGGTTCCACACATTTGCCCATCACTGTATATACCGGTTTCCGTGTATTCGCGCATCATCAGTATTAGGTAGATATCAATTTAAAACGAATAAAAGATATAAGAAATGTGTAAAGGTAAATTATAGCCAATAAAACACTACACGAAAAATATCCTATGAGATTTTCTTATAAACTTGATTGTAGCATCGAAAAATTGATGAAATGACAAAAGGAGTAAACATATCAAAGAAGTTATAAGAGTTTTTTATTGTAGAGCGTCAAATTTCCTACAAGAATATATCTTAGTCTTCCCAATGTATTGCTTTCTACGTGAGTTATAAAATTCCAAAGCAATTTTCTTGAAACAGTCTCCGACAATATCTATCATCACATCTACTCGTAGTTGTGGCGGAATATTCAATTTTCCAAATGCGCATTTTTCCAACTTTCTCAAACATATTTATCAACATACTGATCTCCCATCATTCACAGATCTAAAGTGGAAAATATGAAGAGAGAGTGTGTACTCACTTCACCTAGGCCTGATTAGACCCATTGTGCGTGCTCTAGCGCAAAGGGAAGTTTCTTATTAGCTCTTCCTTTTCAGAGTAGTTAACTACGTCGTTTCTTTTCTTTCATGTTGGATGGAAGTGCAATCTCGAAAAATATATATGTTTAAAAGTTTCATCTATCTACGTCTATTTCTTACTGATTAGTGACAGGTCAGTAGCTTTTTATATTGACAGTAGTATGTCACTCATCTCAATAAAGTAAATATATTGTTCATGACACTGTAGTGATCTACAGAGTAGCGTCACAGGGTACACTATCTAACAAGAGGCGAATGAAAGTAGTTTTCGTAATCGCAAATTTGTGTGCACATGCGTAAATTAATTAGTTTATCTGTCAATGTCAAGTCGTCACTTCCCTTCATTCTTTTTATTTTCCGTGTATTATTTTGAGGTTAGGTTGTAAGTGAGATGAACACATGAGATGAATAATAAAAGGTGTTCTCATGTTAGTATTTAAAAAAAATATTCTTTAGTCCTAATTGGGAGAGATGTTCATCAACACTACTATTTTTCTTAGTGTATTTATGGTTTTACTTCGAATCAATACTCGTGTAACCTTTCTCAGTGTATTAGGTAGTTTATGTTTCAATGCCTTAACGTATTTCCGCTCAATATCATGTAAGTCCGACTTTAAAGGGACCGACAAAGCATTCGTCGTACTCTATAGTAGGGTGTCTTAGGAGCTCCAATAGAGAGACCAGAAGTATAAGACACACTGAATGTGGTAAACAAATACAGGATGTCCCACAGAATCTGTCACTTCCAAGGTTAAATTGATAAATTTTGAAAACTTTCCATTTTAAGAACATGAACGTATAGTTTGGCAAACTTGCTATTGACAAGCGAGTGCGTGTGTTTTTGTTTCTCACTTTGACTATTGGATGATATTAATTATCGACCTTTTTTTCAACCATCACCGACACCGCGTAGCCACAGATTATAAAGAGAACAGATACAAATCCCGGTAGAGCATCAAACGATTTTCAGCTCCGTCTTCAATGACCTTGGATCTTTAACTCGGTATGGCCGCGATGTTGCCAGTATAAAATATTTTCTGAGTTTCTTACCAAATTGCAGTGTTAACTCGGGGACAATAACAATTTCTAGAGCCGGATCTAGTTTTTTTAGAAGTTTCCACTAAATCTTTAAAACTGCGCCATGAATTAAAACTATAATCATAATCGAATATATATTTATGTATTTATTCAATACTCATATGTACTTTCTTATGATTTGTTATAAATAGTCATTACTCTTGGGAGATTAATTAATAAATACATTTTTTGGTAACACAAATAATGACGAAAATCAACTAAATTTTGAAGTACAAATGATTCTTAATTCATTCATTATCAAAGGGAATACAATATAAACTTGTGTCTAAATATCTTTATTAACAACATTTCCAAAATGAGCTAAAAAAAGCGCTATCCCAATAAAAACCGTTCCTGGAACGTGCACTTCACTGGATTCCATTTCTAGTAGACTATCATATCGTTAGAATGTCATTAAATAAAATATTTTATTTCACATTTTACCAGAGGTGTGATCTACTATGAATGGACCTTAATAAAATTTGAGAACAAAGTTTTGTAGTCTTAAACTTCAAAATATTATTGATTGTCTAGTTGTCATATTTTTTCGTTGTGTCAGATAGGGACCAAAAAATTTTTTTTATCAATTTTATCACTAGTTAATCTTGACAACGGTAGCCGAAACGTCGAAATAAAAAATAAAAAACATTATTGTGGTTTGATTCCCAAAAGAATAAGAAAAAAAACAATATACACCTATGCAAGGGAGAATTTTGATAATAACTTGTAGCACCAAAGTTAATTTCAAAAACTTTGAAATTTCTTATATGGGATATTAAATTACATATTCTCATCCTTTGGAAATCGAAAGAACTTTATTGATGTTGAGCATACTTTGACGTTTTGAGCCAAGCCGTCATCGTTATTGTGCATGGTTGCTAAGGATACGATGTGTGAAAAAAAGTATATATTTATGGTATGATTTTCATACATTATAATCTTTTTAATTGTATAATTCTCTTAATGTTAATAAAATTGATTTAAAACAAGTACTTATCGAATATTTGTATCTGTATAACTATCACACTTAAGAATAATGCTTACAAAATATTTGACCTATGATCGTAAATTGTTGGAAATATTATGCAAATTGACAACCCCGCTGAGAAATTTCGCGGAGCAGCCCGAACGGACTCGACATACGACGATGAACATTTAAATGGGTATGTCCACTCATACCTCTCTCCCTTTACTGTTCTCTGTCAAGCTTTCGTATTTGTTCTCTTTATTATCTGAGGCGTAGCTTCAGATAAGTTTGCCAAACTATATCAAATTGAACGTAGAGTCCAAAATGCAATCACAAAATAAACAAACCTATAGAAGTGAGAGTTTATGGGATGACCTTAATTAGAAAAATTAGGATTCAGACCCATCCACCGGAAGCGCTAGCTGCAATTGAGTTGTCGAAACAGATCTGGCAGCTGAAGCCTCTAGCACGTAAAGAAAAAAATGTTGAAATACAAATTGTTCATCTTAGGTGTTGTCACCATTGACTGTTTTTTACATGTCGATGGTTGTCTCACAAGATACTCTGAACGCATCCACTGCGATCGCTGAAATTCTTCTTTCATACCTTGACATAGGTTCTCAGTTCTATAGGTTATTCTGAGTCTGTTTTGTGGTGGGTGGCTGTCTTCTGGTGGGTGGGTTTGAAACCTCATTTTTCCATTCTAGGATCCTATAAACATCCGTCACGTAAAGACGACGCTCAACTTATCAATTTACAACCATTATCAGTAATTATTAACCTTTAGGGTGAATAGAATCGTAAACTTCCTAGAAATTGGCCTATAAGGCTGTTCTACTGAATGAATTCATATGTTCCACATCCCACCCCAACTTCTTCACTACAGTCAACGATGTGAGTGACGATATGTATAAATTTGGCTATCCGTTTATGCTGTTATTGACATTCTAGTTCTCATAAACATCTATGTCAGTTGCCATGCTGAATAAACATATCCGAATCGAGTTTAGTTAGCAGATTTCGCACAAATCACAGATAGAATTCTATACGTACAACATTGAAATAGATCGTAGATTCATGTCAGGATAGAATTTGAATTATTCAAAAAATCCAACGGATGACAGGAGATTAATAGGAGAAATATTTCCAAATTGATACATTTGTTAGGATCATTCATTTTTATAGAAGGTATGGAAAAGATGAATGTAGGTATTTTTTTTTCATTTCAAAGGGATATTCATGGAAACCGACAGCTGAACAGTTTCACGTTATATTCTAAAAATCACCTTTTAAACTTAAATCTCTATAAATACCACAAAATTTAAGGTTAAATAAAAAAATATTGTGTTTTTTTCAATTATCTACAATAAAGTTCAGTCTTAGGTCAGTGTGGCCAACAAAAAGTGGTTTTTTCTGACAAAAATGACAGTTAAGATCTACCTACAGGGTGATTCATAAGTAATGGGCCAAATTGTAAATCTACGTGCAGAAGGCCAAAATAATAACATTTTCATTAACAATAATGGGTCTTAGTCTGCTCCTTACTGAGGTACAGAATGTTAAAGCGAAAAAAATAAATAGATTTTTGTTAATAGTTCAGCTACTTTTCTACATAATGACTTGAAAATTGGGTATGAACTAGTTTTTGTAAGGGTAAACAAGGATGTGTGAGAGGATTTGAGTTAACTCGTAGATGTCGCCACATGCACCATATGTATTAGATGAAATCAGCCATACATTTTTTATTGCTCATTATTTTACAACTTACTTATTTAATTTGGATAGCCCTATCATTTCTGTAGATAAAAGCTATACTTCTTTGATCTTCAAAATATTAACGGTTTTCGAGATATTTGAATTTTACTACACTCACTACACTACATTTCACCGTGGTCGACGTAGCATTAATCTGTTAAGACACAAGCATGCCATGGAATGTTAACATTTACCTAACCGTAATTGATAATTGGTAATGATATTAAAGTGAAACCATACAAAAATTACGTAATAAAACACATTTATTGTACGCCAGTTAATAGAACGAAGACAGCATTAGAACAGACTTGAACTAGGACCACTTACAACTCTTATCAAAACCTACTTGTTAAAGTTGTGCGAAGTTAAATTAAATTTAAGCTCAATTATGACCTACTGCAAAATGTTTTCAACATGGCCACCACCAGCATTTATACACGCATTTAACCGTTTGGTTAAGGATTAATGCTACGTCGACCACCGCGAAATGTAGTGTAGTGAATTAGTAAAATTCAAATATCTCGAAAATCGTTAATATTTTGAAGATCAAAGAAGTATAGCTTTTTTCTACAGAAATGATGGGGCTATCCAAATTAAATAAGTAAGTTGTGAAATAATGAGCGATAAAAATTTTCTAGCTGATTTCATCTAATTCATATGGTGCATGTGGCGACATCTACGAGTTAACTCAAATCCTCCCACACATTCTTGTTAACCCTTACAAAAACTAGTTCATACCCAATTTTTAAGTCATCATGTAGAAAAGTAGCTGATCTATTAACAAAAATCTATTTTATTTTTTTTCGCTTCAACATCCTGTACCTCAGTAAGGAGCAGACTAAGACCCATTATTGTTAATGAAAATATTATTATTTTGACCTTCTCAATGAAGATTTATAATTTGGCCCATTACTTATGAATCACCCTGTATAATATATTGCTTTATTAAAATAATGAATACACTCCCGAAGCGTATACCCTGAAATTTAAAATGACTTTTAAGCTGAATACTCAACATATCGGTGGCCAATAATTCTAGGAACTCTTGGCATGTCACTATTTCACTTCTGTTATCTGTTACTAGTTATGTCAAATGTCAGATATATTTATTTTTGTTGATATTCGTTTAATTGTGTATGTCCATTTTCGAATAGATTTTTGTAGCATTTCTAGTTAGTTGTATCTCTATTCTTCTAATTACTTTTCCACTGACATCTGACATAACTAGTGACAGATAACAGAAATGAAGTGGTGACATGCCAAAAGTTCATAGAGTTATTGGTCAACGATATGTTGAGTATTCAGCTAAAAAGTCATTAAACTTCAAGATATACGCTTCGGAGGCGTATTAATTATTTTAATAAAGCAATATAGATGTTCGCAATGATAAAAAACATGCAAAAATCTTATGTTTTGGATGGTAGACCTCAACTGTCATTCTTTTCAGAAAAAAACCACTTCTTGTTGGCCACACTGACTTTAGACTGAACTCCTCTATTGCTGTTTGATCAAAATATTCTCTTCCTACTATTTCTCGATGATTTCCGCTACTAAGGAATTCAGTCATTAAAATTCACCTGTACTAAATAACATGGATTAGAACAACTATATTCTAGTTATCTACTGGGAAACATAAACAACGTCTCTTTCGAATAATGGGCATTGTAAGCGACAAGAAATATTAGGATTTAATACAGTCAATTCCAATAACGAAAGAATTGATGTGAAATCCCTGGAGGATACTACACATGTCTTTAGACACCAGAAAGCGAGATAAATATGGACCTGTAGATAAATCTTGATGAAGACCTTGATGAAATCGGCCTCGATAAATGGAAAAGCTGGTAGAGAAATCAGGATGGGACTTGGAATATTCTGATAAAAAAATTTAACAAGATGCCGATATTAATTTTAGGAAGAAAAGTATCAAAATCGTATACCCAAAGAATGTTTTAATAAAATAATAGTTATCCGGGAAATATACATGTTTTTAACTTCACTGCTATACATTTGTGCCGATTTTGTTCATTTGCAGATCTGTGACGTAGCACCCATGAGGTTTTGAACTCACTCTACAGCGTTATTAACAAATTACCTAAATATCGATCTTCCATAGCTTGAGCGACATTCAGCGATGCGAAAATCATTTTTATCGGTAGCTTTCATCATTAATTATCACAACATATAATTATTTTCCAATCCAAACTTATTTTGCAACTGAAAATAACCGGAACTTATTCACCCCCAATTCACAATTTCACCAAAAGCGTGTTTATAAATCTCCAAATATATTTTTCAAATGAACCCCTCCTTCTCACTTACTCTTAAGAATACACGATCAAACGAAAATCCCCTCGTTATTAATAGCTGGGCACATTCCCCCCCGAAAGGACTGTTTAACTTTTCTCAAACCATTACCAAACCGTTACCGCCTTGTATTTTAAAGCTTCCAGACACATCATTCTTCTTTTCGAATATAAATAATGAGATATAAAGTCTCACCTTCAACCACATTTTACCGCGTCAGAAGAGTATGTGCTATCTATTTAATTTATGTTTTCTAACAGACATTTTTCTCCCAAAAATTTGAATTTAAAATCATAACCGCTGTAAAGAGCTTCTTAGTAATATCCGACCGCGCTCTAAATATCTCCAACTTGACACTCTTAGATTTAACTGTCATACAATTGTTGCTTTCGTTTATTTGGGCTTCAAGCACTTGTGCGTGACGCCTCAGTCGTCACGACTTTTGAGCAAATCGAACACGATTTTTTAGGATCCTCAAAACCACCTGACATGTGGCAATGCCAATGAATTTCCTGTGTTGTTAGAAGAACAGTTTTCAATTATAATGTTTTTGATGATAAAATTTTGCATATTTAGGTATTTTTAGTTAGGTTTAAATAGTATCAAATCGTAATCGGCACAATCTTAACCTTTAAATAAACGTCAAACCGGACAAACGTCAAATATTTAATGTCCGTGGACTTTTCGGTATGTGCTTGAGGGGCAAGGGGAAGGTAAGACTAGGCGTCACGCCCGGTAATAAACGAACGGAATTCAGTCACTACGAGCTGCTACTAGCAGCCAAAAGTAAATAACCGAAAGCACCTAATAAATTATTTGATATCGTAAAATGTACCAATAAATGGCGCTAAGCGATAGAAGTTGGTTATTCTTGACAGGTTTGTATTGGTTTCCTATTGGGAGAAGTAGAATTCGATAGATGGCGCTCTGAAATGTCAATGTCATTTAGGCAACGAGTAAAAAAATCAGCTGCGCCATTCTTTTCAGACACTACAGACACTAGTAGCCGACCACAAAGTGTCTCGTCTGAAAGCTGTTTTTATTGAAGCAATAGAGAGCATTGTGAATATCAAAAATGTGCGGATATGTATTACTACTTGACAAAATCATTATTGGCGAAACTATAAATTGGGCGGAACCGTCAGGATTCGAACACAAGACCTCCTCAGCCAGGAAACCCTTCCACAATCAAATCAAATAAAAAAATGCTGTTGCTTCATTATCTTTCCACCAGGAGAAATTTATTAACACTTCAAAGTTTCTTGGACTCTCCGATTTGATTTTAAATCTTGTATTATTTGTAGATACTTCAGAAACTCACGAAAGACAAACTCTATTTGAGTAATTTCAAGATCAAAAGAGAATTTAGTGATAACGTAAGAACGTTCCTGGCATAACAAATCTTATGAGGTGATATTTTATGAACATCAGTGAAACGTCTTAAAACGATCTTCGGGAAAAAGGGTCGCCTCAAGCACTACGTGATAAGTTCTAGCAGTAGATAACGTGAAAAAAGGAGTGTATAGTCAACCAGGGGAAAATTAACATATACATTTCTTTTTTCAGTAACGATTTTGATGAAGACAGTAAATAAAAGTTAAAATTTTGGGAAATAAAATTGAAAATATCTAATTAATTCATATTCAATACAATTTGTGAAAATATGGAAATAAAGCGTAGTTATATGGAAATTATTGTTTAAAATAAATGCCGTTTTGTGATTTAGAAGTCAGAATTCCGGTGTATTTTTAAATAAATTTATACTTCGGCAAAAAAAATTGATATCAGTCAACAGTTAGTTTATTTGATGAATAAATTCGTGATATTTGTTAGTAGAAATAGAATGAAATCCGAAAACCCAGCTTAACACAATTAGTGCTCAGTTTTATCCAAATTTCTAGTCCTAATCACATATAAATAAAATCGATATTTTCATATTAGTACTAACAAGCTTAAGCTGAAGATGGAGTAAAGTGCATGGATCTGTCTGTTCCACTAATTATTCATTAGACTGGAGTTTGTGCTACCATTTTTTTTAATTTGTTCATAATTGATCTACCAATTAGGATTTAACTGTCTTTATTATGAAAGTTTGAAACAGGTCATGTAAAACTTACAACGAAAGTGATTTATTACTATAATTCGTACAACCACAAGACAAACAATTAATGCTTTTCGATTAGTGAGCTCTTCTTCGTTTTTTTTGTCAGACTAAGCTGTCTAGTCTTTCAAGTGTATCCTTTCCAATTTGAACGTATTCCGGTCCAAACCGTAAGCTAGTCTTCAACCTTTTGCACTAAAGCCTACTTTTAATGTTGTGATCATTGGATGATTCCACTTAATTATTTAAAATTCGAAACCCTTTTTCATATTCAGTATAGGATAGTTTTGAAACCACAGATTTGAAAGCTATGAATAATTTTCGCAAATTCTATCCACCTAGAATTACGTCAGAAAAAAACTGTTTTTTGAAAACATGCAATCCTTAAGGACAATGGAGCTAAATGGTAAATTTAAAATGGTTATATTTCGTTTGAAACGTATCGTAGAAAAATACAAAGAAAACTATTGGGAAAAACAGCGGCTAAAAATTGGATGCCCACCTTAGTGCCTAAAAAATCAATACTTTTTCCACAACAAGCCAAAAAGGAAAATTTTTTTCTCAATTAATTTTTTCTCCGATTGGCAGCAAATATTAATTTTGCTGACACATATCAATCAGCAAAGTATTACTTTTCCTGCCTAGGCAGCAAAGTGGGTACTTTTCTGCCTAGGCAGCAAAGTTATTATACTCAATTGGAATAAAACATTTGACGTGAAAATTTATTAGCAATTATTACATAACACTTTTTACAAGAATTCAAAAACATATGATTAGTTGTTATTAACATTGATGGTAAAATTACTACAATTTTGAACGAATAGGCCACCTTTTCTTTCCTCAGATAATTTGCAAATACAATATCCTCCTATATCATTATGAACAATCGGAGAAAAAATTATATCTTCAACTCGGCAGCAAAGTAGATCGACTGCCTTAGCTGAATTCCTAGCCTCGGTAGTCAATCTACTACTTTGCTGCCTAGTTAAACAAATAACTATTGCCAGTCAACACTCCGCTGTTTTTTCATTAGGTGTCCAATAGGATCAAGCCCCATTAGCCTTGAACAGACAACGTGTTATATCGAGACTAGTACTAGAGTGCCACCAAGATTTAGCTAACGCCTCGGCAGATAACAATATTATCCTGAGGTGGGTTAAAGGGCACGACAGGAGTAAAGGTAATCGCAATGCTGATTGTTTAGCCAGGGAGGCGGCTGGACTAAAAATTTTAGGACCCAGTGATACCTACGGCCTAACGACTTCAACAATTGCGGAACTAGCCAAACGTTACACCCATGCCTAATCCCTAAAAAGATGGGATGGAATCAAAGGATAGAGTTTTGCTAGGATTACCCTGGGCGACCCTGGGAATCTGGCGCCGAAGAAATATTTGGCGATGAACAGGAAAAACCTACGTATACCAGTTGGATTTCTGACTGGCCACTGTCAACTAAGGAAACACCTCCATACTATGGGGCTAGTGGACACACCCCTATGTAGGATGTGTGAACAGGAAGATGAAACTGTCAGGCATGTCTTATGCGAGTGTCCGAAGTTATCGTCAATAAGAGAGTGTGTGTTCGGTAAGTCTTGGCCTACATCTGCCAATGGGTCACATGTGGCCTAAGTGCTGTGAGTCTACACTCACCCTCCCTACTCTACAGATACAGATACAGATACAGATACAGGATCAATAATTAGCCCACAATTTACCTCCTTGCCTGGATTATTTCAATAGTCTTCAGTTAAAATTTCAAAAACTAGACGATCAGCTTCAGTTTTCACAAATAAATTCAGTATATTGTAAAACTCGTGCTTCTGGTTGACTCTACACTCCTTAAACACACACAACACGAGCCAGAAAACTCTTAGGATCGCCAAAATAAGTGTATTTAGTAAATCTGATGCGACCTAACCGGAATGTTTATCTGTAACCCTTTGTTTTTATAGGGGAATCTAAATTGCGTTAGAGTTGGAAGGTCGAAATCGAAGATAAACGAAAACTAACTTTATACGAGGACATCTGAAGTTCGGAAACTTCGAATATTGTCGAGTTGTATTGAAAAAAAACTCTTTTTTCGATCAATCCTATTTTCTCTATAGAAACTATAAAATATTGAATTGTTAAGTTTATATTCAGAGATAACTATTGTGGTTAGGTTGGTGCTAACTAAAAAGCTACAAATTTTCAGCAGAAATACTAGAGACGTATTTAGTCGTCGATCTCAAACTTATTGATTCAGTTCCACGTTGGCTTGTTGTCAGATTTTTTAGAATTTTGGTTTGCAGCTGGAGATGAAGATGTCGCTATTGTCTCAACTTTTAATCTTCCGTTACTGGAAGACGTGTATTAATTGAGATTTCGGAGTCTTCTTCAGTTCGTGACTAAGCTCTTAGAGCTCGCTGACGGAAAACATATACCTTGTACTAATTAGGTGCAAATACGCCGAAGCCGGCCCACAAGTTATTTTGTCCCTTCTAATTGCAAAGCAGAAAGGTTGGTGTTAAATATCCTGTAGATATACCAGCCCCGTTTAACATTGAATTGTAATTCAATATCCGTCGGGGCCTATAGTACGGGAAGTAGTTGTTGCTTCTAAGTTGAACGGTCAGTGTTTTCTCAAAACTTATAATAATAATGGCCGTTTGCACCAATAGAAACATAAGCTTATGCCCGGTTGTAGATGCATAGTTCAACTGTGGTTCTGCGTTGAACCAAGTTTATTTGCAAATTTTTGTGTAAGTACGTCAGTCACTACTGATCTGTGGTTCAAATAGAAGTTTACGTGAACGGTCCTCGAAGGGCGTTCAAAGGCGGTTCAAGAGGGTTTTGGCTTTTGACGTTGAGTTGTTAACCTTAAAAAGTGAGGTTGAATATCTGATAATTCATTATTTCAATCAAAATGAACGATTTATTAGAAGAATTAACCGACGATGAAGATTTTTTACAAATTTTGAATGGTTTTTTACATCCTAGAAGACCGCAAACCTTTAGAAATAGACCCAGTCATTTTGAAATATGGTCTGATATTGAATTTAAATGTAGATTTCGATTAAAAAAAACGAACTGTGAGATTTGTAATCGATGTAGTTAAAATCGCAATGTTAAATTAAATTCAACAGCGCGATTAACAATCGTATACTGAACCACCCGATGTTTAAAAATTATTGAGAGCGCAATATTACATCGTAGCTAACTTCACTAATATTATGTTGTGTAGTAGAATTTACCTAATTTTTAAGTTATTGTTCCGATTATGTAAAGCAAGAGGTGAAGGAACCAGAAGGAAGAAGAATTTTTTAGAGGGATTATTTATTTATCATTTTTATTTAAAATATGGATGGCGTTTGCATTTCCTGGATTTTTTAAATGTATAAAATTAATTTCTTTATTTAGCCTGTAATAGGCAATGAAAAGGTCTTACGGTATATCAAACGGATTTTTCTTTCTATACGCATATAATTCCTAGAAAATATTTCAATTTATACCCTAAAATTTGGCTTATTTTTTTGTTTTGATATTGCTAATCCCTTGGCTAATACACACCGTCCCGAAAACGGGATGATATTGATGTTCATTTTGACTCATTTCATGAAAATCTACAATTCAACTTATAACAAACATATTCTCTTCTTTCGAACTGGAATTTGTTGATCGTTTTTTATTTGCTTTCTCCATTAATTTTTTCCACACAAAATACAACAACCACCACCTTTTTGTTTACAACCACATACACCTAATATACAAAATTGATTTATATCTACTATATGCTTTATAGGAAATGTATTTAACAACTACTCACCGATGATAATTCTCAATCAACGATCAAGTTTGGCATAGGACATTAAAATTTCAGATGAAAAGCGTAGTTCAGTGCGACTAACGTGACCTGAACGGCGTTCAACCAAACGAATGTTGATCTTGCACTCTACAACGAAAACCAAAATGAACTCGGTTCAAAGTTGACCGGCAGTTCATTTAAACTAACGTTCACCTGTGACATCTACAACCGGCCCTTAGACTAGCTATGACGAGTTTAAAATTTAAGGGTTGCTTAGTTAAAGTTCAGTTGCACCAATGTTTTTGCTTTGCTTCTTAGCTAAGTGTTTAATACATTTGTCAACCTCGCTATTTAAGTTTCATTTCTCTATGGTTTGTGAAAAATAAAAAAATCAGATCGGCAAATTATACAGTTCATGAAAAAGAATTGCTAATATCCTTAGCTGCAAAATACAAAGAGGTTATTGAAAATAAGAAAACTGATGGCCTGTCTGGGCTTACAAATTGTCCGGATGCTCCAAAGAATCTTCTAGCATTTCTACGAGTTGTAAAACAGTTGGCTTGGTCGAGCGAAACCTTTGGAAAAAGGTTTTTTCATCCAATACTTAATCATAGTTTTCACGGTTGTACCGTCTTCTTGGAAATCCATTCACAAGAATATCCAATACTTCCAGATCATCCTCCACAAACATCCTTCTCTAAAAATCGAGAACAACCTGATAATAGAAAAATCATTGACATATATATCAATGGAAACACAAGAATGTTAGGCTAGAAATCTTCACTTTGAGGATAAATGGAGGATAAGCGGGCGATTTTTCAAGCTTAGCTAGGTGCACCTTAAAATGACCAGTTATTCATGGTGCAAAATAAAACTTTCTCAAAGCGCAACTTAACTTTAAGTCTACTTAAATATCAATTGGTGCAAACGGCCATAATTATTATTCTGCGATATCCATTGGTAACGCGCTTTATTAAATACAACAATATTACAAAAAACTGTAATAATACTAAATTGCTAAACTTGAGAATGTTGTTCAAGTTATTAATTTTGCTAAATGTGTAGTACACCAGAAAACGTAGAGGAAAGTCACCAAATATGGAATAGTATCCTAATATGGAATGCCTTCATTTCTCTAAGACTATAAGTATGTAACGCAACACTCGACCATCTTCTGTTTCATTCGGTCTACAAACTATCGCACCCACACCATCGAGTCAGTTGCGCGAATGCTTCACGTGTGGCAGGCGTGTTTTGTTTTGTTGTCGTGCAGGAAATTTCAAAGGTAAGTAATAAACGAGTATTACCAGCTGTTATGTTTGTTTACGTGAGTGTTATACTATTTAGTATATCGGTATTATGTTTATTTCACCATTTTGTGATCTTTTGTCATTAAAATTAGTAAAAACATTAAACTGATTTAATTTATATGAAGTTTTTTTATATCCCAAAAACAAAATGGTATTCCATATTTGGTGACTTTCCTCTATTCTTAACTGAATAAATAAAAATACATGTTCTCTTGGAGAACTCTACTATAAGTGAAGCTGGGAAACAGTTTTAGCCACCCCCAAAAAAAATCCATTCCCCCTAGCACTGGAAAATAATAGTTAGAGCTAATACAATTCGAACGTTGTAATTGGCTGCCGAGCAGTGTCTTTTTTTAAACAGATTCTTTTTTTTATACATGAATTGTATGTAAAAATATGGAAATGGGTTTCTCTGCTCAAGTGGAAGATTTTTCGTAGTTGATTGTTATGATATGGAGTAGGTAGCGTCGAATAAAAAATGATATTTTAGAAAAATATAAGATTCGAATACCTTTCGTTGATGAAATGGATTTGGAATTCAGCCAAGTGTAACAGATATGGAATTTTCATTCGGATCTTTTTTTTTATAGAGGGAATTTGGTTGCTCAGGAAATTTATATTTAGTAACAACGTCGAAAAGAAAGGCAGTTGATGTTTTATCTATATTTCGAACATTGGGCACAAGTGAATCAAATTAGATAATTATAAGGGTTGTATTTTTTGCATGTTTAGCTTAATGCCAAAGTTTCAATTCTCGTTGGCATGAGTCTCTATTCCCCAGTTCTTGTTATGTTAGGTCCCAGTATCGTTCTAAGAATCTTTCTTTCTATGATTTTCAAGTCTTCTGCTTCTTTTTTGTCAATTTCCGTTGTTTCTAAGCCATACGCTATAACTGGTCTTATTAGTGTTTTGTATATTCTTATTTTGGTGTTTTTATTTATGGCTTTACTTTTCAGAAGCTAAATTAGTAATATTTAAACAATTAGAAGTATATAAATTGTTAAGAATTTGATAATTCATCCAAGATTCCTATAAAGTTCAAGCTTCTTATATAGCAATATATCTTATAATTTTATTTATATAAACATGCGTCATAGAAAGGGCTTCCCCGTAAATATATTAGGGTCTGATTCCAACAAGGACACATTAGGAACAGCTTGGAGTAGAAGGGTAAAAGCTTTCCAAATTGTGGAATTCTATACTCGCTAACGCATACTGAAAGAAACTCCGAAGTGAATAATCAATCACATTAAAAGTTTTTCAAAGTTCCGAATTCGGAATATATTAAAAGATGGAAATTCAGAATTTATATCACTTGATTAAATACTACAAAGTATCTAATGAGGTTTCATAAACTTTGTAAATTAAGCATACGAAACGAATATTTTTAAATGGAAGCTGAAGCATACAGCTAACGAAATAATCGTGTTAGCATTTTAGTCCAGAGAATTTGACAATTTTTCAAGACTACTCCATCACAGGCTACCTTGGATAGCTCCCTTCGAGGGATTCATTAAACTGAGAAGCCAAGAAGAACCCAGTATTCTCCAAAATTACCCCAGAATTAACTTGGTGAGGGTTCCAGAACACTGTGGCATCAAGGGAATGACAAATGAGATCAAATAGCCTTATAGAGCTTGGAAATTTCTAATATTAGTCCAGAACGCGCATTCTGGGATACCAAAACTGCTATCCAAAGATGCATATGGAACTGAGTCAAACGAAAACAAGACGTTTAAGATACAAATTAAAAGAGGGTTGGCTCTTCATCGGTAAAACGTTTAACATAACTTAAGTTGTCCTTAAAAGGTTTTTAAAACGTGTCCCCCATTACTAAAATACTTACTACTAGTAGTAAGTTGGGTACAGGTTGTAACAATGAAGTGTTTCAACTTTAGACATGCTTTAGACTTTAGTCCTTAACACAATTCGTCGGCACTCGGCATTTTTATTTCCTTTAAAGTTTGCTTTTATAGTATTAAGCTATAAAACTTTTATATTCTTCTTGATGGTGATAAAAATTACGAAGCAATCAATAATAACAATAACAATAATAATAATAATATGGCTTGACACCCCATGTGGGGTTACGCCGCATAATGCTTTCCTTCAATTGAGGTGGATCAGTTTCCGTTGTACATTCAAATTATTTCACTTACGTCTCTTGATAATTGGATATTTCTTGTTTTCTCTTTCTAGTCTGTTACTTCTGCTCTATCTACTAATAAATGTCAAAGAGATATTGCTGTATTCTTCGTTTGTGTTTAGGAAGTTGATTCAAACACAATAGTTAACTTGTGGTTTCAACAAGCGATGGAGCATCTGTATATCAGAAATTTTACCGACAGGTGGATAGGACGTGGTGGACCAATTTCGTGGCCTCCTCGATCTCCAGATCTCACACCGATGGATTTCTTTTTATGGGGATACATCAAGCAACTTGTGTATAAAACGTAACGCATTTTCCACAATAACTCCAGCTATGTTGGAAAGAGTAAGATCCTCGTTTTTGAAAAGAATTGTATGGAAATAAATGATCGCCATTTTGAACACTTACCATAAACTACCATACTTTTTATAGAATGTCAATTTTCATTTATGTAAATGTGAGTGTTCTTATAATGTTGGTTTTCATAATTGTTAGTTTTTCAAAAATAGAAAAAGTTGGAAAACGAATTACAAGCTTGCATTTTACATAACTAAGATATACTGTTTGTGCTGGTGACTTGAGTAATTATTTCGTAAAGACTACAAACTGCTTTTATATTTATTAGTACCTACTATAATGACATTAGCCCACTTACAGTAAACAAAAATATTTCTTCCAACATAATTCCTTCTTTCCTTCCTCTAATGGTAAGAGTAGAAGTCAAATATATTTTAGATGCATCCAAAATTACGATTAGAATTCATGCCTTAGAAATGTTAAAATTCACAAGATGTTGCATGTAAAAATTTAATACCATTCAATTTGTGTATGTAAAATAATTGTTTTTGACCATTATCATAAAATATCTACGATTTTCCATTAACTAATGCCCTAAGTTTACTACATCGTTTGAAAGTTTATTAATTGTACTAACAAATTGTAAAAAGACTTATAGGGTGATTCATTTAAAAATTTTGAGATATTGCTAAATTTGCGTTTTGTTTCACCCTGTATTAAAGAAGCCACCGATGAAAAAAGTAATTAATACTGAGCACAGCCAATGATGTGTGTATGACATTTGAACACAAAGACCTGTTGATTTATTTTAATTTACTGTTCTGCAGAGTGTTAAAGAGGAGGTCTTTTTTGCTAATAATTGGCCATATCTTTGTAAAACACCCTTATAATATATTAAAGTGCTATATTTTTGTAACGCTCTCGGTGAGATCTTTTCGATTCTTAAACAAAATATAGTACGTTCCATTTAAAAAAATGTAAGTTTGTGCTGCTACGTGGTTTTGGAACGCTCTGTAAAAACGAAAGTATTTTCAAAATGTGCCCTAAGTAATTGTATTAGCTCACACAAAACTATGAAGTTCTATCTCTCACCACAACAATGTAATCCTCCGATGTCAGAAGATTGCCCCACCCTGTGTATATATATATATATTCAATTTTGTTTGCTTTGTTAACATTTTACTTTTGAAAAGTTTTTTATTGGCGTGGTACGCTCGGTTTGTAGTGAGTATCTTTGCTTCAATTTCGTCACTTATATCTCCGGAGCTGCTAATCATGGCTCCCAAATATTTATATTTTTCAACTTCTTCAAATTCATAGGAGTTAATTTTTATTTTTCCTTTTGCGATCAGGTTCCCAAATCTCATTAGCTTTGTTTTAGTTTCATTTATTTTTGGTTTCAATAAACAATATCACCTTAATAACATCAAACTGTACAAAATTTTAAATTCTTCATTACTCTGTTTGTTGTAGTGATTTTATTTTGTGTGAATAAATCTCCTGGAAGCTCTCGTGGGTGCAATTAAATGTTTATCAATTTTTAACCATAAAAATTCATTATCTGCTATCACCGATCGAAAAAATAAACTTTTTCTGTCAAACTTTACCGCACTATCTCGAACATAAATCAAAAAACGGGAGCATGGAAGCGTCCCCAGCCCCTTTTTAAATTATCTTCGTTTAAAAGAACGTATCAAAAAATTCGTATCACATTTAAAGTTCTCAAAGCGTAACGGAATAAATTTTTTTATTTAAATATCTGTATAATGAACCTTTGCTTGGAGCCCGGCCAAAAAGGAGAAAGTTTATAGTTCCTTAAATAAATATTTTTCCAGTTGAGTGACTTAGGAAGTTTTACCTTTTGTATAGGAAAAATATCTTGCTGCAAGTTTAATAAGAATTTATTTTGATACAATAAATAACTACAATGCAGAAAAAAGATTAAATTCGGTATAAATATGTATTATGTTATATAAGTTACCTTGATGAAAAATGGATTTATGAGGATTTATGATTTCCACCAACAAAGTAGAGAATCTGGGTGGAAGCTGACCAAACGGTACACGCTGTCTGGTAGTACGAAATCAAAGTACTC
>CAJUYG010000064.1:210216-276696 GCA_910591675.1 Galerucella calmariensis | reverse complement strand
AGTTATTAAAGGTGGATACTTTTATCTGAAAAGCACTGTATAATGACTTGATACCCCTGCTGGGGTTTCGCCGCTTCGCGCTATCTAGATCCATTTTTTTGGGGGTGGATCAATCTCCGTTTTTCCTTTTAGAGTTTCTCTGTCAATGCTCTCCATAGTTTCCTATCCCTAACTTTGTCCTTCCATCCTCCAATTCCGGCTCTTATCATATCTTCCTTCACCTGTTCCAGCCATTTTATTCTAGATCTACCCCTACGTTTTTTTCCCCCAGGATCCCATTGTGTCATTTGCAGTGTTATTTCTTGTTCTTCTGCTTTATATATGTGTCCCAGCCATTTCATTCTTTGTCTTTTTATTTTCCTTACTATGTCCTCTCCTTCCAATTCTTGCTCAATTTCATAGTTCATTCTTTGTCTGTACTCGTTATCACTCAATTTGATTGGTCCCAATATTGTTCTCATTATCTCTCTTTCTATTATTCTCAAGTATTCTTCTTCCTTTTCAGTCAGTGTCATTGTTCCAGCAGCATACAACATGACGGGTCTTATTAGCACTTCTATTGGTAAATGAAAAATAAACTGCACAATTCAAACTGAGAAATTACCTATTTTGCTGCAACTCACGTAAATAACAAAACTAAACTACAACAACTCTGCTTCAGATCCAGTGTCTTTGTGAAAGCTATTATTAAGATCTTTCTTTGCAGCGTATTTAACCACTTTTCATTTCAAAACTTATATTAACTTTCACAAGAAAAGACTTTGTTATCATTTGCGAAGTTGATGTATGTGCAGGGCGAATAAAAGTTAGCAAGTAAAGTGTTAGATTGTGTACGAGAAATCTTATTACGGTTGTACCCACCTAACAACATTGAATGCTTCCTTTTCTCGTTAAGGAAAAGTTTTTAAAAGAATCCCATAATGTTAGAAGTCAGCGGGGAAATATTGTTTGGAATCCAAAGAGAAAAAGTCTCGAGATGCTTACGAGGTAGAAAATTGATTAATATTATTTCTACTGTTTCAAATTAAGATGGAACTTCCTTATTGTCACATCAAAAAACTGTCAACAACAATTTAGAAAGTCGGAGAGTAAGAAGACTAATATCAGGATGGTACACAGACAGACGGCTCAAAAGCAATAGAAGGAATTGGGAAAGGAATGCACAGGCCAGGAACCAAGCACTCTGAAAGCATGTGAAGAGTCCCAAGTATCTTTCAAGCGGAACTTCACGCCATAAGAGAGTGTGCTCAGTTCAATATTGAAGAAGGATGTAGAATGCAAAGGATTACCATAATGTCGGATGTTCAAGCATCTATTAAAGCTGAGCTTTTATGTAATCAGTTCAATAATGGTGAGGGAATATAGTCACCTCACTGCGGATTCCAGGGCACACTGGAATACAAGTGCAAAGCAGAAAAAGGGACTTAAACACCCTTTTGGGGACCAGAACCCTTTTGCGGTATCATTTCCAATTGGAAAGATCTAGTAAGGCTTGGACAATCAAAGACATGGATGCACAAGTCAAAGTAAAACTGCAACTAAGAGTTTCAACGGGATATTGTCGCCTTAAAAAGCTCAAAATAGTAAGGACTAGGGATGTAGATAGGATACAGCACCTAGGAGCAAAATATGTGAAAACCTGCAGATATCCTAAAATTCTTCTAGGAAGGACTAAGGAAGCTACTAATCTTAGAGACTTCCCACAGAAACTAAGTAGAAGTGAGGAGGCACAACAGATCTCTTAGGTCTAAGTGAATATCAGCCCAATATACATACAACTGACGTAAAAAGAGCAACCTCGCAATCTAGTTTCAAGGGCACATCTTTATAATTAATTATAAAATACAATACAGTCTAACGAAATTACTTTAGATGTACTCCTGCTATTCGAAAATGAAAAGGGAGAGAGGTGCTTTAGATTGGCACTTATCGAGGTCTTACCGATACAGTAAGACCTAATTCTACTTTCGAGTAAACTTGTTTTGCAATAAAGTTCACGTGGGAAGAGTAAATATATGCAAAACCATTAACGCGTACTTAAATATTAATAACCGAAAGGACCTCAGACTAATCCTATGCAAATTATGTGTGCTCCTGTGGAACTTCGAAAACTTACTTACAATAAAAAAAGTTGACACTCAAGTTAACGTTGAAAAGATATTGACAAGCAATTTTTCCCAAATATATTTCATGCGTTTTATGGTTGTTTGATTTACTCGATTTATATGAAATTTTCCCATGTGAATAGACAAGTCTTCATCCATTTTTTTCTCGATTAAACACATCTCTTCACCAAATGCTGTTGTTTGAGCAGGAAGTTGACTAATAGTGGCAAATGATCATGTCAACGCTTTCGTCGATTGATGTGAATGACACGTTGATAGTCCCATAAAACTGCAAGTATGATCATGTGGTCCATCAGATCCACCTTGGTGTACCATCTGATGTATTGTGATGGATCCATCTTTGTACCACACACTTAGAGTGGTCGCATGGCTGATGCAGTTCACCACTTTAAGTATAGATTGTACGGGCCTGTCTATCAGACGAAATTGATATTCTAGCTAAGTTGAGGTACTATTGGTAATAGTTTAGCTTGTTAAATTTTTGGAGTGATTCCCAGAATAGGGTCATTTGTTTACATTTTTATTCGTGTATCACGCTCTGAGTTCTTGTGACCTAATTTGTTTCTGAAAGCTTTTAAAACGGATAAAGCCGAAAAAAACTTTGTATTCCTATGCTGTAAATTTTTATTCTTAAATAGTTTGAGGTTATGTACCTATATGTCTAAGAATCAACCATGAAAACATCATTTTCTCACGACCACACATCGAAATATGGTTGGTATATATTATATAAATAAAACATAGTTTAAATCGTACTTACGATAATGCTTTAACTCCTCTTATTTCCTCTGCATTAGAGCAGCTGTTTGACTTCATAAATTCAAGCAGCATAAATAAGTCTACTTTGGGCCAGTTATCAGTTTGTGCTTTTACAAAACCTTCGCTAGCCATATCTTAACTCTCAAAATATGAAAGAATCGTCACTGAACACTGAACTAGTGAATAAAATATATTCTTCCAAAAGTTTTAAAATATCCTCGAAAATATCGAATATTTATGTCCTCTTTCCACTTTACGTTGACTTTTAGAAATAAAAAAAGCACACACAAACACGTAATGATCTCAAACAAACATATAAATGATATTTTTACGTCGATGAAGCAATTAATAGTTTATTAAAATACAATATAAACACACAACTACACATAACCTAATGCAATACCGGCCATATTGACATAAGTAAACACAAGAGATATGACATCACACGTATCATCGGTAGCGTTCCGAAATCCTCGGGTTGTGGTAGGAAAGTGCATTGAAATTTGAATTTTATTTTGAAATTTGGGAGTAATTTCAAATGGAAACTGGTTTATTTCCTATTATTAGTAATTTTTGATATCATATTTACTATAAATTAATATCCAAGCAAAATATGAAATATGCGTTGATATCCTTTTATTAATATCTGTAACCCCTTTTTCAACTTCCTCGTTTGGTTTTGACCTATAGTATATCAGGATGTCGTGTTAGATCGTCAGATTTCAATAGGTATTATCCAGCGCGATTCTGCGTACATGTGGATATCGTGATGTAACAGTGGTGAATATTTTTTTTTCAAAATACTATTAGTTACTTCTAACACTTATCTCGCAATACAATGTTTTATTAATAATTAACAGGTTCGAGTGAACCTTGGGTTTTCTGCGGACATGTACACCCAATTAAAACGGGATTATAGGGAATTCTCGCTTCAGAATCCTCTTTTATGTTAGGTATTCGCATGTAATCCTCACAGCTCAACTGACCTGGCACGTTGTTAACATTTCACTTACGATGTGAAAGCAAAAACGTGTCCAGACATTTTTTCCCTCCTGGCAAATACTGTACAATAAAAAGGCAACGGCTGTCAATACAGGAGCGTATTCGAAAAATAAGTGAAGGATTTCTGCTTGGAGTTTCGCATAAAAAATATAATAGAGATTGTAAATTATTCGGAAGGATTTAGCGATATAGTGTTTTATTTCTGTGTATTTAGCATCATCATAAATTTTTGAAACGTTTTCTCTTCAATTTACTTACTCCTCATTTCTCTGGTTGTGCTTTGTTTCAAAGTACTATTATACGTCATTTTCTCATGAAAAGTTCTTCAAAGCTCCAAAAACTCTCAAACTTTGTCCAATTATCTAAATTTCCATATAAATAGCAAGTTATTTCAGACGCAATGGAACTGTAGAAATAAGTATTACTCAATATCCAGCTAAAGCACAGATTATAAAGAGAACAGATACGAATTATTCCGGTAAAACATCAAACGATTTTCAGCTCCGTCGTCAATGACCTTGGACCTTTAACTCGGTATGGCCGCGATGTTGCCGGTTTTAAGTATTTTCTGAATTTCTTACCAAATTGTACTGTTGACTCGGGGACAATAACAATTTCTAGTGCCGGATCTAGTTTTTTTGGAAGTTTCCACTAGATCTTTAAAACTGGGCCATAAACTAAAACAAGAATCATAATAGAATGTCTATTTATGTATTCATTAAATACCTATATGTACATTTCTATGATTTGTTATAAATAGTCATTATTCTTGGGAAATTAATTGATAAATACATTTTTAGATAACACAAATAATTACAAAAAACAACCAAATTTTCAAGTACAAATAATTCTTAATTTACTTATTATCGAAGGGAAAAAAGTATATATTTATGGTATGATTTTTATACATTATAATCTTTTTAATTGTATAATTGTTTTAATGTTAATAAAATTGATTTAAAACAAGTAATTATCGAATATTTCTACCTGTATAACTATCACATTTAAAAAAATGCTCATAATATATTTGACCTATGATCTTAAATTGGAGGAAATATTATGCAAATTGATAACCCTGTTGACAAATTTCGCGAAGCAGCCCGAACGGAGTCGACATAAGACGATGGGCATTTAACTAGGTATGTCCACCCATCTCTCTCTCTTTTTACTGTTCTCTGTCAAGCTTTCGTATCTGTTCTCTTTATAATCCGTGACCAAAGTCAGTCTGATAGTACCGGATGATCATGATTAAGGATAGCAAGTGAGTAATTTGTGACGGCCGTATCTCATAAGATATTGGTCGTATGGATTTGGAGAAAAAAAATCCTCGTTAAAAGTCGCCAAAAGAAATTGCTGGAAATGATTTTCGAGTTTGTCAAACATCCGCTAGAGGGCGTAACAACCAACACTAAGTTGAAAAATGGGATTTTTATAGAATTTTTCCTAATGAAAGTATATCGATGATATCATTTTCGTATTTACTGACTATTCACCTACACTTTTTGCCAAAAATGTTTCATTCTATCTAAAAAAATAAAGCGGTGGGGGAAGTTCAATTGTTTTTTTAAACAAAGCAAGATTTCAATCCAAAGCCGTTTGTCTAACGAAAAAAAGTCAGAGAGTGTTTTTTGTTAGCAATTTTTAAGTGATCACGAAAATGATAAAAAGCAGTGGCGTGCCATTTTTTAATGTAATGAAATTATATTTTGTTCAATATCAACGGTTCAAAAAAAGGCAGATGATTAATTTTTTCCATTGAATTTTAGAAAAATTTATTCTCTTTTGAAATATATAAAAATAAATATACCATCACACTTTTTTTTTTAAAAACTCAAAAATTTGCTACCATTTTAGCGGCGAAGACGAAAGTCAAAACCAAGTAAGCGTTTTGTAGTGGAAATTATGCTCTTTCATATGAGCCCAAATTTGTTCAAATCGGTCAAACCAAACCGGAGAAATCTTGCTTTGTTTGAAAAAACAATTGAACTTCCCCCACCGCTTTATTTTTATAGATAGAATAAAATATTTTAGGCATTAAGTGTAGGTGAATAGTCAGTAAATATGAAAATGATATCATCGATATACTTTCATTAGGCAAAATTCTATAAAAATCACATTTTTCTACTTAGTGTTGGTTGTTACGCCCTCTAGCGGACGTTTGACAAACTCGAAAATAATTTCCAGCAATTTTACTTGGCGACTTTTATCATGAATTTTTTGTTTCCAAATCTATACGACCAATATCTTATGAGATACGCTACCCTAAACTGATCATCTGGTACATTAACTCTGATTTGATTGTTACTATTGTTTTTTAGGAAGTACATCATTGGGTCGGGTACTATGATTACCTTGGCTTGTCTACTTCAATCATCCTTAAAAATAAATGAACAAGGAACCTGGAATATCATCCACAGTAATCTCAACCAATTTCATGGTCTAGTTCGTCTCCCATTTTACAGCTTTTTTTAATTGAATTTGAAACTAACAGCATTTGTAGATGTGAAGTTTCTTAATGCGCGCAAAAAAGCGTATGAAGCCAAACGGAATAAATTCATTATCTGGGTTACTGTACATATTTATAGAAATCCCGAAACATTCTTCATGTAACAAGAGAGAACAATAAAATGTATTCGTTTCTTAGAGTTGCAGTATTGTACGACGGAAAAAACTAACAGTGAGTCAAACCGAAAATATTTAATTCCGTGAAGCAGAACTACCCTTAGGGTGAAACTATTGAGGCGGTTATTTTATTCGCCGGAAAGTTTCCAGTTTTCTGTGACATCAAAAAGGATCGCTTTTATGATTTCGATGACAATTTTGCCCGGAGATAGCATTATTCGATTATTCGGGTCACTTAAAAATGCCTTTTCTGTAGCAGCTGGTTTACATTACGTATCAAGATGCTCTGCTGGAAGATTTCAAATTTCATTTTTAAAAAGTAGTCGAATTTAATTTATATATATATAAAATGGCTAAACACCCCTTGTGGGGTTGCGCCGCATAAATGCTTTCTAGATCCGCTTTCTGGGGTGGATCAATCCCCTTCATTTCATTATTTTCTCGCTTATTTTTTTCCATAGTCTCCTATCCCTCGTTTTTTCTTTCCATCTGACGATTCCTATCCTTCTCAAATCCTCCTCCACCTCCTTCAGCCACTTAGATCTGGGTTTTCCTTGCCTTCTCCTACCACCTGGTTCCCACTGTAGCATTGAGCAAGCGACTGCTCGCTCACCTTCTCTCCATACATGTCCAAGCTATTTTATTCTTTGTTTCTTTATTCTGTTTACTATATCTTCCCCGTTCATTTCTCTCAGTATTTCATGATTCATACGTTGCCTGTATTCATTGTCGTCGGTTTTTATTGGCCCTAGAATTGTTCTCATTATTTTTCGTTCTAATATCCTCAACTCCTCTTCATCTCTTTTTGTCATTGTTATCGTTTCTGCTCCATACATTATCACAGGTCTTATTATTGTGTTGTAAATGTTAAATTTAGTGTATCTGGTCAATAGATTACTTTTCAATAGTTTCTTATTGGCATAGTATACCCTATTAGCAGCCATTATTTTTTCGTCTATCTCTGATCTTCGTTACCCCTTACTGCTGAGCGTGACTCCCAGATATTTTAATTTTTCCACTTCCTCAAATTCATATTCCCCTATTTTTATCATTTTGTTTTCACACAGCTCACCAACTCTCCTTATTTTTGTTTTGTTTCTATTTATTTTTAATCCCATTTTTCCCCTCTTTTGTTAATTCTAGTAGCATTTGTTTCATGATATTCCTTCTTTTCGTTACTATCACTATGTCATCTGCATATGTGACTATCTGGCCCCCGCTCGTTCTTAAATTTCCCCTTGTTCACATTTCTAAGAACATGCTCCAGAGCCAAATTAAATAGTGTTGCTGATAGACCGTCACCCTGTCTTACGCCTCTATTAGATACAAAGCCCTCCGTTTCTCCTTCACCTGTAAGTATCTTCACTTTTGACTACTTCATAGTCATTGCAATTAATCTCCTCAACTTATATTCTATCCCCTGTTCCTTCAGTCCTCTCATCAGTTCACTTCGTCTTACTGAATCAAATGCTTGTTGGAAATCTATAAATAGCATTTCTATTTCCATTTCCATTTCATGGGTCTCTTCTTGATAGTATGAATAGCGTCAATTGTAGACTTTTCTTGTGTGAAACCGTATTGGTATTGACCTATTATGACTTTCGCTTTTCCAGCTAAGCGACTTTGAATTATTGCTGACATTATTTTGTATGCTACATTTAGGAGAGTTATAAATTTAATTTTGTGTTTCTATAATAGACCATAGTGTATGTCCAGTTTATCACTAATATTAATTGGCATAATAAACTGGGGTTGCTCTAGAGATTAATATTTCAAGCTTCTCACACAACAGCTGTATGTTCCGTGTATTTCTTTTTTCCTGTTTCCAACTACCAGCTGGAAACGCATTAAGTGGAACTGATCATTAAATTTAATTCAACGTCATCTATTGCAATCTGGTTTCGTTGAAACTAACAGAAATATAACAGCGAAAATGTTTCTTTTATTCCGGATGTACCACTAAGTGGATATAAATTGTTGTAATATATTTTTGAAAAAAAATCACTTAGGAAAATGGTTCACATCGTAAAAAACGCACAAATGTTGTAGACTGTTAGGACACAAAACATTTATAGGTTTTCAAAATGCCAACTTATAAAGAATATTGTGTCACAAGGACAGAAAACCAGCTTCAGCAGTCCAATATTATTAGATGCACAAGCGAGCGCAGCAAAACAAGGGCTGTTGATAGTTGAAGCTTTTCTTGCATGTGTGACATACAACTATTCTTCTCCTACCGAATGAAGCAAGAAATTGGAAAATGTAACAATAATCCTTGATTTACTGACGTTTAGTTATAAAATTCAGGCGAAACGTCAAAATTATAAGTGACAGATGTTGAAAAGCTTCAAAGATCGTGATGTTTAGAATTTTCTGCCCTTGTGCTGCTGAACAATTTTATTTGCTCTATTTTTGGTGTTGATATGATTGGTTTTCCGGTGTGGTAGGCAAAAAACGATCTACAGGACACTAAATGTCTGGTCATTTTTGAGTGCAAAAACCTGTTCTAGCATTTGACATTAACTGTTTTCCACTGACCAAAGGACCTGAAATATATGGATATCACTGTGCCGATATATGCTCCCATTTCGTCAAGGAACATTGACGAGATCGGATCGTCACGAAGGAAAAAAAAAAGACCAAAGTGCACTCGTCACGAAAACGTAGACTTTGGTAAAAAGTGTGGAACGGTAGAGTTTATTGGGTCGCTGCTTTTCAAAAGTCGAAAAGATCCAAATTTCTGGACCGACGAGGCCAAATTGACGGGAAAATGAGTTTTCAATTGACACAACATAAATTATTGGTCTCTAATGAATCCCCATGTAACGTGAGAAATAAGTTTTAAAAAGGCATTGCAATATAATGGGTTTCTCAAAAAACTTTGTGTATTTAGATACCATCACAGCCTGAAAAGATACGAAAGACAGAGTAAGAGCCAAAATAAATAATGCCTCACAGATTTTTTAAGAATATTTTTCAAAAAAAGAAAACATCTGTAACGTGTGTGGTAAGAAGCATTTCACGCACGAATGGAAAAGTTACGCACGATGCCGCGTAGCGGCGGGTGCGTAATTCCGTGAGTGCGTAAAATGCTTTACAACACGAGTTACGTACTATACTTTACCTACGACCTACTTGTACTTTTGTATTTATAAGAAGCAAAAGAAATAACAGTTACATAATTAGAGGTTCTTGGTATACTCCATCTTTATTACCTACTCTATTATCAATGAAAGACGCACATTGAAGAACTAACGTTTAATCATCATTAATATATTGTTGATAATAAAAAGTCCATTTTTCAATTATAATCAATACATACTTAGCCCTTTTGGCTTTTCATAGTTAAACGTGGCAATATCGAATGTTTTCAAATGGTAAATTTTGAATAAAATGGCTACGTTTGTTGACAGTTGCTAAGATGTTGCTAGGGAAGCCGTGCGATTTACTTTACAGCTGTGCGTTTTTTTACAGTGCGTAATAGACATCAATACATTGATTCCGACTGTGTGTTATTGACTGATTTCAGGGGGGGTCGTAGGTAAAATCTAAATTGTCATTGAGCATACCAATGGTGACATATTTGAACATAAATATCTTCGTCTCTTTTACCATACAGTATTTTTTGTAAAAGTAATTATATTTCATTCAAACCATCATCAGTATGAAACTTAATATTCATTGAATCATTAATTCAAAAAACTTTGATATTAAGTTATTTCTTTTTTATCGTTAAATTTCAAAAAATACATTTATCAAAATCCACCAAAAAATAATAATCCATCAATTCCGTTCGAGTCTGTATGCCGTATCTGTTTCCTACGACATTAATTTAGCAAATGATTCCCAAGGAAGTATTCTATATTAATTTTTCCGAATTAAAGCTGGAGATATCTCCCTTATACGATTTTTGACGTGTGTTTTAATTTTATTATAAAAGTGACGCATATGTGGGATGGATAGTTTCCACTGGAACGACCTGTATATAGATAGTGTGGGCTAGTCGTGAAACAGCCTGTATATCAAGGGACCAAAGTGCATCGTTTAATCCCATTAGTAGTGTTCGTTGTCAAAGGATTAAATTACTTGAGTCCCAAGATGGCTGAGATATTTTTAAAACTTCATTAAATTAAATTGATTTTAAATATAGATGTGTATGTAATGTTGAGGAGCCAAGTGGAGTAAATACATTAGTAATACATTATTACAGTGTGTCTGAAATTCATGTCGTATCATTGGGATCCCGAAGACGGTAAGAGATAAAGAGACGAGAGATAGTTGAATATCACCACAGGGCTGATAATACCTGAGCTTCAATATTCTTGATATTATTTCTTCTTTCGTAAGATTTGCAAAATATTTGGTCTAGCCAAGAAATTAAACATCAAGTAGGCATAACCTCAGAATGTAACTTCCACAAAGCATAGATTATAAAGAGAACAGATACGAATCCCGGTGAAACATCAAACGATTTTCAGCTCCGTCTTCAATGACCTTGGACCTTTAACTCGGTATGGCCGCGATGTTGCCAGTTTAAAATATTTTCTGAATTTATTACAAATTGCAGTATTGATAATATTTTATAATAATTTGTATCACCTAAGTTAATATCAAAAACTTTAAAGTTTCTTATATAATAGTCCGGGATATTAAATTACACACTCTCATCCTTTGGAAATCAAAAGAACTTTATTTTTTTCTCCGAATAAAATTTATTTGGACAGTCTCTGTATGAACAATAGACTCCGCCGTGATGTTTATCCATTTTATAAGAATAATAGTCTATACCACTATATTTTGATAGTTAATATTACCACAACGCACAATCGATTAGTCAAATAACACAATTAATATCGCCGATTGAACACCTTCAAACAATGAAGCAAACAAAAATGGCGTTATGAATTTTGAGCACAGATTACAAGTGATTTTGAGCATATTTTGACGTTTTGAGCCAAGCAGTCACCGTTATTGTGCATGGTTGACAAGGATATGGTTTGCGAAAAAAAGTATATATTTATGGTATAATTTTCATACATTATAATCTTTCTAATTGTATAATTCTTTTAATGTTAATAAAATTGATTTAAAACAAGTAATTATTGACAACCCTGTTGAGAAATTTCACGAAGCAGCCCGAACGGAGTCGACATACAACGATGGGTATTTAAATGGGTATGTCCACCCATCTCTCTCTCTTTTTACTGTTCTCTATCAAGCTTTCGTATCTGTTCTCTTTATAATCTCTGAACAAAGTATACTTTGTGATGCACCGATACAGTATTTTGGCATACTGGCATTGGTTCTTCTCGTTGCCAAAGTGTCCAATTGACTTCAACCCGACTTCATTTGCAACCTTTTTTTTATTAAAATGTCCAATAATATAGTGAGATCCGAAACACAACCTCAGACTCTCAACTATGTGTGAAATTAAAAATTATACTCTTTATTATTATACTATTTGTAAACGTTGGTTACCGTTTCAAAAACGGATTCTGCGGAAAAATTAGTGAAGTGGACGAACTAGGTTAAAGCAGTTTTCGTCTAATTCCGATGTTTTTGTCTGGTGGGTCCAAAAGCCAACCGGAATACAAATGATAGAGATTCTTCTAAATTATTCGAGTTTATCGTGCAGCTTCCCGTTAAAAGCATTTCGAGGATGATGATTTAACAAAAGCGTTTTACTTTAAAGAGATAATTTCAAAGTTCTCTCCACTTTTTCGTTTATTTGGAGAGTTTGTGCGCGGTTCCTTGTAGTTATGCAACGAAAAAAACAAATAATATTATTCAAATGAATTTCTCCTTCATGATTAATGGATGCTTCATAGTTTTTTTCAGCTGTAAATATTCCAGTGGTAAACTAATAACCGAAAACGAAATGCTCGCTCAAAATTTAACAAAAGACTCAACAAAAATAGTTTCTATGAAGTCTATCGCTTAAAACAGTGGCAGCATGTTCTAACGGCGTTAAGAATTTCTGGAAATAGGTTATGTAAACCCCTTTTCACCTCCAGCATGAAATTTTATTGGCCAATTGTCTTTAATAATAGAATGTTCGTTATTTAGCCTCTTCAACTTAATTTTATTGCACATGCATGTTAGGGCAACATTAAATAGAAGTTCAGAGTTTTCATGAAAATATGTAGGTACTGAAATAGAAATATGAAATATGTGAGAGTAGCTACAATAATGAAAATGATTTATATATTATTATTTTACCTTTACTAGGGTTGTTCTACAGTTTGCACGATACTGGTTTGGCGTTTTCTCTAATATGCTAAACCAATAGTCGGCGATGCGATACAATTGATACTACATCACTTGTCTAGTTCAACTAAGTAATTGGTTTCACCTATTTACGTAGATAAGGAATATTAAGATGCAATATTCCTATTATTCCAATAGAAATAACAACATTGTAACAATTTTTAACAATAATTTGTTTTTTACTGAAATACTGACTTTCAATCGACCACATATGTATTTGAAAATGTCAAGAGTGTTATGGGTAACACACTACAACCTTTCACGATCTGAATTTTTATTCGGTGTAACTGTGTAAGCGGATGATTTTGAATGTCCACAAACATAAAACTCCAGAGGATTGTAGTGAAGTGACAGGACCATGCGTGCGATGAATCCCTTATCAAACAGTTTGAATACATTTCTTTTCGGGAAATAAAATTTGTGAAAAAATGGTTTAAACTAGAAAATATTGATAGATATTGTTAAACATATTAATACTTGTTCACATCAAGTAATTTAAACATATTCCAACCGAATATTTCAGGAGAAAGAAGGAAATTAAGAATTCCTAAATGTTCGCAGCTTTCACTACAGATACGTTATAAACCTAAAAATGAAGTTAGCTACCTTTTGATTATGTATTTTATGATCTAATAGCCAGTTACAAAAAGGTCATTCAAATTTGAGGTTTGAAGAGCTGTCAAACTATATGGTGATGATTATGAGTCTATGATGATTTTTGTTGAAGTTGAACACCCCATTAATGATTGAATATTGAATATTTTCAACTCCATACTCTATTGATTAGTAGTACGTCAAAAACCTCTCAAAAACTCAATTCATTCTATACATAAAACTGGTAACTAATCACCAGAATAAATTTGCCTTTGTTTTTCTGATGATTGATTAACTGTGAGGATTAGTCTGGTGAGGAATCGAATTAGATCCGCAATAAAATTGATTATCTGAAGAACTTCAAGTATCAATTAACAACAGCTTCGTGTTTGCCAATATTTTCCTATATCATTCCGTCAAAATTAGTCACGTCGTAATTTTAACTTTGTTTTCCTACAGAACTTACAGATGATTGAACTATGTAAGGCCGCTCTCTGTTTACCACTTTCGGATTAGAAGCTTATAGCTTATAGTGTCCCAAGCGTAGTTTGTACAGAAGCGATTTTTGAGTAATATAAGCCACGGTTTTGCGGATTTTTTCACCCTCTTCAACACAGTTTTTGCATTTTATCTGAACTCCTTATCGCTATAAGCCTATATCTTCTCCGATCATTGAACAGAATGGATGCTGTACTGACAGTTTCTTTGTAACCAACATCTGAATCCATTGTTGCATTTCAAAACAAAGAATAACAATAGTGACGGTCGCAGCCAGTTTAAACTGAGTGAATAATTATATTAAAATGAGAATATTGCAAATACATTCTTGGATGGATATATAAAATAAATTAATCATATTTGGTTCGACATTGGATTTTTGAGTATTCAAGAACCATTACAACGTTGTATTAACTTTTATCTTCAATTTAAGTCATGAGTGTAACAAAAAGCTCCCATTTAACTCTTCTTAATACGGACCTACACCATTTTCTCGATGTTTTGGTACCATAAACTACCTCTAGCTTCCATGCTTTTTAAAAATTGCAATTTTGGTATCATTTAAAATGATCAGTCTGTGTGACTGAAGTTTTTTTAGCTTCGCCCTGTGTGTTCACAGTTTCTTTCACGAATTTTGTGACTTATCTCGGTTTCTCCATTTCGACTTTTGCTAGAAGTGCAGTTGTGTAATAAATGCCCAGTTATTGCATTCACTGAAGTGGAGGGTATCGTCTAGAATGTGTGTATAAAAACCAACGAAAAAATGCAATCAAACTGTCAAGTGCCGGTATATTCCAAAGCTCTAAAGGGTTAGTTCTATCACTTTGGCTGCAACCAAAAACGAAGGAGTCATGCCATATTATGCCGATGTTTTTCATCCGATTTTATAGTGTACAAGAACAAGCAAATGGCGCCTGATATGATTTATGAGGAAAAATCTGTGACTTTTGTGAATAGAATTACTCCATACGTTTTTTATTACTGTTTGACGACAAAATCTCTATCTAGCTAATAAATAACAGACACAACATAATCGGATGAATACACAAAAACCAGTTTTACGAGGATGAACTTTCTGAATCCATCTCAGAAGATGACATAAAGATAATAAAAATATCACAAGTACACAACTACAAATTGTGAGTCTTGATATTTGATAGTTTCTGTTAACATTCATCTAGATTGATAAGTCAGTATATTTTACTCAAATTTAATTATATTTGATTAATTTTGAATGAGTGTCATCTTCACGAAAACTAGTTTTCCCAGCCTCCGAAGGATAAAGTTAAATATTCACTAATCATCTGGACCTTCTAAATTTAAACTGCTGCACTCAAAACTAATCGATTCCCCCATCACTCGAGACTATCCTCAACACTCTAGAGACACCTAGATCTACCAAGGGTCATATGCTATTCACATATATTGATATTCAGTTCTCCAAGCTCACCAGAGATGACGCTGTAGAAATCTTATACTGCATATTTAAACGCTTACAATATCTACGGTTAATAGTGGCTGCTAATATGGCTGTAAATTTGATCGGCTAGATCCTCCTTGAAGAATTGTGGTGCCATTACTACGACCCGATGTGGCGGTTAGAAGGATTGTACAAGGAAATAAAAAATATGCCTAATAATATGCGCTTATTTGAGAGGAGTATTCTAGATAAAAACGAGAAATATTTAAGAAGGTGATTGCTTTAACCAGAAATGAGTTTACCACTGACGGTCTAAATTTTCAAGTTTTCATGTGTATATTTTAATCATCGATTAGTATAGATAACTGTATGAGGCAGTGGAAGATTCTGAAATTATACGAAAATCTTTGTGGCGATTAAAAATAGATGAACATACCTACCGCTACAAGTGAATAGAGAAGAATTTTTTTTTATTTAGGTACGGGTCGATCTAAAAAAGTGAAACAAGTTTCCGAGTTGTTTTTTGTTGGTTAATACGTATGTTGAGAATAAAAGAAAGCGACAAAAATTCGAGGAAAAGATAATGCTGAGAATGAATAAATATTTTACTTTTTTGCTGTATTCCATTGTATGCACTGTTACCAATTCATATACAGAGTGGAACAGCCAAATTGGTAACTAATAAATAAGGGAGTATTTTCTGATGGGAGCACATTCACACTTCACGGTCATGTTAATCGTGAAAATGGCTGCTACTAATCTAATGAGAATCCTCAATGGATGAAAGAAGGACATACGCAATATCCTGAGTGTTGAATCATTTAAATGAAATTGATAATATTGATGTTAATAATCCTATAATTCACCCTATGCTAAACAAAAAAAAAATTAACATATATTTTTGTTCCAGATAAGTAATAATTGGATCATGGGTCCAGAACTCTGTGACATGTGGACATCTATAGATGTTCTTTGTTGTACAGCTTCAATTTTGCATTTAGTGGCCATAGCTGTTGACAGGTAAATATTATTTCATTTAAAATATTCATGTTAAAAATGACGGAGCTAATGCCCCAATAATTAAAATGGCACTGGTATGAAATCATCTCAGATATAATCATAAATGTTATAGCACGACTCCTTAAATATGAAATGTGAGTAAGCCTCACTACATTCTATCCCTAAATATTCAACTTCAAGATGATTGAATGTACCAAAAACTCAAATTCCATTAAGGGACCAAAGGAGCAAAGTGAAAATAAAATGTACTTTCCACCTGAACGAAAATATTATCAACATTCATGAAGTGCTACATTGGATAATCATAAATCCTCTCCGCTTTCGTAAAATACTTCATCAGCATATATACATCTGCCCTAGGTCAACTATCCTTTTACGTGACACCTTACTGTCACGTTCATGACCTTACGTGTTTATTTACTATTCGACAACTATAAAACAATAAATATGTTTTTAAAATAGACATAATAACATTGAATCATTTAATAATAAACAATGTCAATGAGTTTAATCCTTTTTTTTCTTTTTATGTAATGACAAAAGACATCACAAACCGTTTTTGCTAGTGAAGTTGCATAGTTATTTCATCACCATATATGATAATTGAACCAGCTGACTTTAGTAGATTTATCATTTGATATGTCACTCCTAACTTTATAAGTTAACAGCATTGTTCCTATTTGATTTTATAACATGTCAAGGTACTTCAAAGTTTGCAAGTTATGTGACTTGTTCGTCGTATTCCTAATTTACGCGAGCAAAAGTTTTGCAAACAAGATATACTTGAATTAAGTGTGTGATAAGTAGAGATTTAACATGTTCATGTAAATATACGAGATGTGTAAATATATACATAACTTCTACTATAAAAGTCCAGCTCTTTACAAGTCTTATGAGTCGAAGTTTAAATACAGTCCCCTTTAAAAGTGTTTTCACACAAAAAAGTTATCAAATATTGTTCAAGTTTCGTGAACTTGGAATAAAGTCACATTATTACATTTTCCTGTCATGTCTTTATTATATTTTTCCACTAAAATCCTTAAATTTCACTGGTTAATTGATAGACAGTGGATACATCTAACTAAAAAGGCACTAGCAGTGCATGAAACTAAATTAGTCCAGTAAGCTCCTGATCTTTTTATGTAAATAATGAGGGTTATTCAAATGAACCTTTTCCCTGACAACAAATTGATAGACCAAGAAGTATTGAATTTGATTCAATGTACGAATAAACCATGCATTTCAAAATAAATGAATTAAGAAAATAATCAATCTGAATGTAACAATGCTGGAATGATAATTTCAATTTGATATTCATAGGGAGGGTAGAAAATTAAATTATGTTTAGGACTGGAAACCTGATCTGAAGCCGACGAAATTGATTGATATGTGGACCCTGCGACTGTCGAAGCGAGGGTAAATCATTATTACGAGTCAGAGTGTTCGAGTCTAAATTGATTGTTGTTGCTGTACGTTTCCCTGGGTATCAATTCATCGTCTGGAAATTCTCAACTTCTAATTTGTGTTTACATTGCTTTTATTGAGGAGAGCTCAAAAACCTCGAGCAAAAACGGTGTGGATGTAACTTTTTCACTGCAAAAACCAAAGAAGAATCAACAAAAACTGTTGTCCGCAACAAAAATTTTGATTATCGAACAAAACAAGAACAGAGCCTGTCTGGCTGTTCCAGGCAAAAGCGACATGATTTTTGATGGAATCAAAAAAGATCATCGACCAATGCTGAAGAACATTCTTTTCCACAGTACGTTTATACCAGTCCCGGTGTCATGATTTGTTTTAGAATCATTGGGGATTCAGATGATATTTATAGGATTACCTGCTATCTGTATCTGTGAAGTAGGGAGGGTGAGAGTAGGCTCACAGCACTTAGGCCACATGTGACCCATTGAATATCCTCCCAGAGAGTTGTCATCGTCCATCCTGTGTGAAGGTGGACAGGTCACTAGGAGACATCTCCTTCATATCGGCAGGTGTAGGCCAAGACTCACCGTACACTCGCACAAGACATGCCTGACAGTTTCCTCTTCCTGTGTGTCCACTAGCCCCATAGGATGGAGGTGTTTCCTCAGTTGACAGTGGCCAGTCAGAAATCCTACTAATAGACGTATGTTTTTCCTGGTCATCGCCAAATATTTCTTCGACGCCAGCTTCTCAGGGTCGCCCAGAGTGATCCTAGCAAGACTGTATCCTTTGGTTCCATCCCATTTTCTAAGGGATTGAGCATGAGTGTAACGTTTGGCTAGTTCCACAATTGTCGAAGTCGTCGTCAGGCCGTAGGTGTCACTGGGTCCTAAAATTTTCAGTCCAGCCGCTTCCCTGGCCAAAGAATCGGCAATGCGATTACCTTTACTCCTATCGCGCCCTTTAACCCACCTAGGATAATAATGCTATCTGCCGAGGCGTTAGCTAAATCTTGGTGACACTCTGGTACTAGCCCCGATATAACACGTTGTCTGCTCAAGGCTAATAGGGCTTGTCTACTGCCAGAGCAGATTGTTATGTTTTTGCCAGAAATTCCTTTCCTGGTTAGTTCTTTTGTGGCAATTGAGATACGAGCCAGCTCTGTTTGAAACACGCTGGTATTTTTTCCCATACCCCACCTAATCCTTATGCTTAGTGCTCTGGAGTAAACTCCACATCCTGAGCGTATATGCGTATTGCATTTGCAGCCGTGCGCAATCGTACCGAATAGCAGGATTACCTGCTATCCAAATCCATTTGAAATATGGGTTAATATTTAGTACTGTCCCACTCCTACCAGTGTGTCTTTTCCGAACATTGCATTGCCATCTCCACATTCGCCCTTTGAAAAGTTTTGGGTTTGATATTTACACCAGAGTGATTAAACAAAACCACACAATTCACATTTCGCTAAACACCCTGACGACAAAATATAATGAAGCTGTAATACAACATGTTTGTGATGATATTCAATGCGTTGGAATATTATTTCTCTCGATCGAATTCATTGCACAATAGGTTTGTTCCGAATGGCGATAGAACCGTTCCAGTTTTTGTTACCATTCGCGCAAGTGCTGTATTTCTTTCGCGCCCAACTGTTTATCGTTCTTGGGGCTGCTGTACCTTCTGGAAAAAGTTGATGCGTCCCTTCCAAATTCGAGTTTGCGCGCTATATAGTACTTGAAACGATCCCAGAACGTTTCATAAAAGCCAGTCGGAACAAACCTAATACACTGTATAGTAATAAAATAAATAATAATAATAAATAATATAATAATAAATAAAATAAATTTTTTTAGGTACTGGGCCGTAACAAACGTAGATTATATCCACACACGAAATAGCTACAGAATAGGGGTGATGATAGTAATAATTTGGGCAATAGCGTTGGTCGTTTCTCTATCCCCACAAATTCCCCAATTCAAAGATCCGGACTACCTTTTCAGAATAAACGAAAAGAAACAATGCTTGGTTTCGCAAGACGTCAAATACCAAATATTCGCAACGAGTTCTACATTTTATGTTCCTCTTTTAATGATATTTATTTTATATTGGAAAATATTCCAAACGGCTAGAAAGAGGATAAGGAGAAGAAGAGAAATGAATTCACATAATACGGACAGACCACGTAAGAGTAAATTGGGTAAGATTATATTTTGCACTAGACGCTTTTACTTCAAATAACAGTTTTTTTCATTTTTGATTTTCCGATTTAATTGTACATTTATATTGTTTACCGCGGACAACAAATTTCATTTATATCATTCATCAATTAAACAGAATCGCGGAAAAGCTGCTAAATTAGTTTCAAATTTATTTAACGCCTAATTGAGGTTGTTATAGTGAATTAATGGTAGATGATCCATTTAGCATGAAAAGCCCGACGTTATTGATTTGGTTTTTTTATGCAGTTGGTTCAATAAACTGAGATCTAAACGGTATTTTTGTTATTCGACTAAACGTGAAAATGAAGTTCAAAGAGTATTTTGGTTGTTGCAAGCATGCTTTAAATTCAATTGAATATAATCGCTAAGCAAAAAAACCTTTGGAAAAGATTGTTGATTCAAATTGGTCAGAAATTTGGAGAAATAGAGTTTAATAGTGTTTCGCCTACCGAGTAAACCGGGAAAATAAAACCAAAAACGTTGACATTCACTTTGAAAATGTAGGTGAAACTTCAAAATTACAAGTGGCAGAGGGTGCAAAACTTCAAAAATCCTGACGTCAAGAATTTTTTCTACTTGCGTATTCATTTTAGTTTAGAAAGTGCCACAATATCACAAATATCAATGAAAGTATACACATTTGTCACACAGTAAATTCTATATTGATAATACCAAATTTAGGGGAACGCGTCACCCCGAATTATGTACGGCTCACAGTTTTCGGCGGTCTTCGGCTACCATATTGGCAAATAGTGGAGAAGGTATTACCAGTATAAGAAAATTGGGAGGTTTGAAATCGACAGCCTTGTCTGAAGGGTATTTAGAAGAATAAACGGAAATGCGAGGAAAAATATCCAGCAAAATATTATCCACCGAAAAAGAACATGCATATGGGGCTACATCTTCCAACAACAATTTTGTCACATCCAGTCTCTCGATACAAGAAATCGAAGCAGCAGTCGATTCACCAACCGATCTTATTGAACCAAAAAAATTAATAGCATCAGCGATCCACTTACAGAATGCATGAAATTGAAAATTTACTATTAATATTAATCATAGGTAGTAGAATATGTTGTAGTTTCTCTTTATGCTTTAATAAAAATTAATAAAATTTCAATATGTTGTCTCTTTATTTTTACATGTTCCGCACGCTCGTAGAGAAAATAGCGTTCCTAACTCGTGCGGAAAGTGTCTTTTCCTCACTTGATTGCTTAGCCAAACTTCGCCAGCGGCGTTCGGCGAGCGGAAAAGTGGAACTTTCCGCACTAGTTAGGAAACAATACCACGAAGGACTGCAAAACAATACTTTCCGCCCTATTTTCGGTGGTCCTATGATTGGTTTTCCGGTAAGGTTAAAAATAATAATAATACTGTTTGATCTTGACAGTGCAGCAGCGAAAACATTTCGCAACAGGGACCGGACATTGTCAACTAAACCAACAACTTCATAGAAAAAGATTATCAGACACATCCCTAGGTCAAAGCTGTGAACAGCTGTAGATGAAATGAAAGGACACATTCTCTGATCACTCGGCTTTATCAATCATTCGCAATTCTGTGTTTGGCAGGTCTCAGTTTTTCTTCATGGGGACGTTAGTAGCTTTGTTGGAACCAAAGGCTAGTTGAAGTACTGAGAGAAGCGCCTAAGCCAGAAGGATGCACCCACTCTCCCAATTATCAATTCGCTATTTTGTATGATGGACCGCAGTTTGTACAGTCGCAATCACTTTTTTGTAGTTGTATCGACTACAAAATGTCAATACCAACACGGTAGCACCCTAAAAAGACATTCGAGTGAGTTGGAAATGATAACAAACAAATGCAGATGATGCTGAACGACTCGGTCGTTCAAATTTGAATGAAACTGAATAAAACCGTTTACATGTTACCTTAAAGACATGGCAAAATAGTTTGTACGTGCTTGCAACTGATAAATACCAAGGACATGTGATATGCAACAAGGGTGGGAACTATTTATCTAATCACAGTTGAAAAAAGCTAGGCTTTTCTTGAATACAAACTAAATTTCACATTATTTATAAATGACACGTTTCAGTACTTACTAAAGCTACACAAATATTACTTCTACAAATGACACACGTTTTAATACAATTCTCACTAAACTCTTTTTATCACGTTTCACAGAGGTTAAACACTTTGGTTTCAAAAACTATCATACTTGTTTCACTATTGGTTGAGTTTACTCCAATTTTAATATGTTTTTCAATTACTTTGGTTGAGGATGGATGAGAAATTGGTATAACTGTTTTCTTTCTGCTGCAAGTTCATCATAAAAATTGTAGGTTATATAGTTGGTTATTTGTCGGTTGAGAGTCGAGGATTGAATCGTTTTTCGGATGGTGTCGAGAGTCAAAGCTAGCATAAAAATCACAAGTAGGAACCAATTGGATGTAAAAGGGTAAGTTAGCTACTAACGAGGAGGTGGCGCTAGGAGTATGATTCATGAATAATAATTAAAGATTGATTTAGAACGAGCTAGTGGTTTTTCAACAACAGTTTTATGTGAAAAATTATCATTTTAGTAAAGCGAGTTATCAATAGATGTTGATTTAAACGTTAAATACTATTAAAAGGAATTATAAAATTTTCGGAAAATAATTTTAAAGAGCAATTTTCAACGAGAGGCAGCAACTACCTCTTTTGTTATATATGCCACGATGGAGTTTGAGTTACACTGCTCAACTATTATCTTAACTTTGACATCTATGAGTGTGAACATTAATTGATGCCACTTGAATTGACAACTTTTTAAATCAAAGGGTGTTCACCTGCTTTTCTAAAAAAATATTTTCATATCCACACATAAAACAGTTTATATATTCTATTTCCAGATACGGTTAACAACAGCAAGGTTCATAAAAGTTTCCTTTCAAAGAGAAAATTCCTAACGTTAAAAAAAGATCGAGATAAACAATCTTCGACCGCAGAAGCATTGGTGAACTCTTTAATGGCAATGGAAGGCCAATCAACTACAACAACCATGGAACTAATGGAAGACACCGACGACAGAGGTAAGGTAAAAATAATGCAACCAACAAAATGTAATTTTATCTCTTTTGTTTCCAGAAAAAATTATTACAGCACCTGATGTTTCAAAAAGTATTGATCTAGTGTTAACAGAAGTTCAAGAAACGGAACAGAAAACCACCGCGTTTACTATTTCCAAAGCTACCGACGGGCAGAATAATGTCTACCAAACCAAGGCAGCTAATAATGGGTCAGCTACCGATCAGAGTGAAGCTATTAGTCGAGCAGGAACGTTAAGCAAGGAACCACCGTCTTGTCCAGCGTCCGTAGATAAACTTCTGCCGTCCAAAAAGGAGAAAAAAGAAAGCTTGGAGGCCAAGAGAGAAAGAAAGGCAGCGAAAACGTTGGCAATAATCACAGGTGCTTTTGTAATGTGCTGGTTACCATTTTTCATTTTGGCTCTTCTTTTACCTTTATGCGGTGATGCTTGTAACATCAGTGGATATATTATGAGTTTCGCTCTATGGTTGGGATATTTTAATTCAACACTTAACCCGGTTATTTACACTATTTTTAGTCCGGAATTTCGACAGGCGTTCAAGAGAATTTTGTGTGGGGGACATAGGGGACCACGGACTTACAGATCCGGTAAAATAAGATAAAATAAGAAGATTTTCGTGTGTGGACCCAGCGGTGAAAAATATTGGGTTCTGGTCTATCCATAAAGAATTATTTTCCATCAGAAATGTCTGGATTCATTGAGTTTTTTTTATTTTATAATGAATATTTCAATAGCATAGAAACTACAGGCCCATGACATAAATTACCCTGTGAATAGTGAATTAGGTTCATAATTTATGGTGGGTTATTTTACAAAGTAATTTTTGCCATGGGTTCGTAGCCTTCAAGATCATATTTACTAAAAGGTACTTAATATGAATATTACTTCAAAGATATTTCTGAAGCTAACAAAATAACCAAAGTTCAATATTTATTACTTCTGCTTAGATAATTCCTACCTAATTCACTTAATTAAGGTTCCTTTTTCAAAAACTATACGAAACTTATCTTTATTGAAGTTGAAATGTTCTCAAAAATACAGTTGTTATAATGATAGTAATACAGAGATAAAATATGGATCTATACAACATAAATATCAAACACGAACAACCAATAAACACCGTTCTAAAATAACAGCGCTCGACGAGCGACGTCCCGTATAATATGCCAAATTAAATGCAAGTAAGGACGTCGCGACGTACTGTACCATCCAAGTCACCAGACAGTCACCAGCGGCATCGGTGCTTTACGCGATAAATTCGAACGAGTGAAACATCTTATATTTTTATTCTGTAATCTTTGCTATTGGCCTCCCGCGGCTTCAGTTGTGATTCAGACTGTCTGCCAGTTAGCATGTGCTTTCAAATGGAGTTGAAGCTATTGATTTGATGAATCTTTACCGAGATAATCTTGTTCTGTGAACATTCTGCGACTAAACCAAATTTTAATGAATTTCAACACTTGTGATTATAGTCTCTGGCATTGCATAGTGTGGACGTGTCCTCAGATACTATCTGGAGCAATACTAATTTCTGTTATCAGTAGCTTATTTGGGATGATGAATATGACAGTTTAAAAACGTTTGGATTTGATAAATCAACAATTACCCAAATTTTATTTTTTTCTCCAGCAAACCAATCAAAAACTGTTCTGTTCATGTCAAATCAATAAAATCTGTATTTTTGAAAAACATTTTGAACAAAACCATACCGCTTAAGATAATGTAACTTTAGTATAATCGGAGTAAATTAGACACTTCCAAGTTTATAATAATTATTAAACTATTAAATATTTTCGATATAGTAATGTATATTTCCTAATTTCCTCAGAAACTGCAAGTAAAATTTTGAAACACAAAAATATCAGTAGCTCACCTAACGTAAACCGCTTTTATCTTGTTTCTTACTATAAAGAATGACAACAATAAGCAAAATTAATAACACCCTGTATTAAATTAGCAGCCCTTGGTGAACACATCCACATATCAAATCAATTTTCTGATGTATCTATCTGTATAACAGCGTAGGTTTATCTATTCACTTATTCCGGTTTTACTCAGGCTTACAGGAACGTGTTAGATCTGCATTAGAGAGTTAATAAAAAACGTGAAGCTAAAATGATTTTAAGCATCCAAAATGGAATATATTTGCAGTATTTGGGAGGAAATTACGAAATAATTCAAATACAATAGGTATACGTATATTTATTATAAATTAGAACAAAATTAAATTGTTCCAACGCTACAAAGTCTTTCCATTGGTAGTGCAGAATTTTAATATTACGCAATCTTTTACTTCCATTGTAAATATATAGTAGAAAATTTAGGAGTAGAAAATTTGGAAGCTGTTCTTAAATTTTTCAACTGCTCAATACAAAAAGAAAATGATAAGAACTACATTAGATCACTACAGTAATCGATGGAATTTTTTTTTTACTAATAATACCAAAATTTAACCGAAAAGTGAGAATTTTATTTATATCATATCAAGTAAAAAGTTATCAGTTCTCCTTATATTATATTCTAGGTCAGACGCAATGACAGCTAATCTGACAGGCGATAGACTCAATTTTATTTCTTTCAGCTCATCAGTTCATCTCTCGGGAAACCGTTCTCGGTTTTTTTGTATTATCTTCGGATCCACTAAATTATTTTGATGTTTCAACGTCCATAACCTCTAAGGATTTCTCAATCCAATCTTGGGCAGAAATAGAACTGACCATGTGGAAATTCTATACAATTTAAACAACAAATAGTAAGTTAAATGCCTGAAAAATTCAAGAACAGCTATATGGTTAATGAAAAATGTAAAATCCCTTTGAAATTGGATGATGTGATGATAATTTAATATTGAAGTTGTATACAAAAGGGAGTTCAAATAAAATTAGATTCTTGCCAATGATTAGTCAAACAATTAGGAAAAAGAATTAACAGTGCTGCTATTTTTTTATTTTTTCGTTGACGACTTCATATTGTGGGTATCTTAAGTGTCTTTCAATTTTAGTTTTTCAAGGAGAACTAATGCTTGTTCCTCATCACAAATATGCTGTACTTCTAGTTCTGTGTAGAGTTTTGATGTGCTTTATGTGGTTTCTTTTTATTTTGAATGAAAAAATATCTTTTTTCCACTATTAGCTGTTGACAATTATTGCCTCTTCTAGCCGACTGAGAAATTGAATCTCTTTATTAGTGGTTAATAATTTTTTCTATTATTAACCTAGGTCAATTATGGACAAATTCAAATATTTTGAGAAATCAGAGATTGTAGTTCAACAAAAACTTAACATAATTCTGTATTCCCAGGAGATTATCCGTAACATATTTGCTGCTTGAAATAACCTATCAAGATAAAATTATTTGAATAAAAATGTCATTAGTTTAAAATTCGCGCTCAACCAAAAATGACTGATGACATAACGAGTACGTTCATAATACAGGGTGCCCCAAATACTGTGACTGATTTTAAACATAAATGCCCAGCTTATTAATTGCTCCAAAGAGATGGGGTTTTCACTAGTTTCACTAGTTTATCAAAGAGATTTTTTTAGGCTTGGCTGGCATTTCATCTCATCAACACAGGGTGTTCTACTGATGTTGGTCAAATTCAAAGGGGAAAATATGTATTTTTTCAAATTGAACACCATATAATTTTTGATCTCATTCGAAAGAGCAATCATTCTCCTTCCCAAAAATGTATAGTTTTCTATATTTTGTTTCATTAACAACAAAGATATTCGAGGTTTCAAGTAGTAGTACATTTTTAATTAGTAGTTTCATATGAACGTATTTTGATGCCTAAAATCAACTCATGCTGTGACGGTTTGACGCATAACAACAAATTTATTAAAAGAAATTGGTTTTTGAGCACCCCATATTCTACAATTATGTTTGTTACACATGCCATTAATGTGAAACATTGATTCATCAAACATAATTCATAATGAATTGGGCTCGTTTCTTAATAAGTCAAGTAAAGTCTCACATACCATTACTCGTTTTTCATAATCTCACTCGTACAATTATAGGGTGTTTCATTTGAAAAAATACATATTTTTCCCTTTGAATTTGACCAACATTAGCGAAACACCCTGTGTTGATGAGATGAAATGCCAGCCAAGCCTAAAAAAATCTCTTCGATAAACTAGTGAAACTAGTGAAAACCCCATCTCTTTAGAGCAATTAATAAGCTGGGCATTTATGTTTAAAATCAGTCACTCTTATTTAGGACAACCTGTATATCGAAAACTGACAGTGTACTTGTCAGTCAGACGACGGAGTAAACGCTTCTCGAGGTGCGTCTGTGATTTATTTTTTATATTTGTCTTCAATTCATCTAGTAGTGGAAATAATTGTATATACACGAGTGTGGTAAAGACATTTATAAGTCTCGCACCTTATTCTACTTTTGGTGCTCGGTCAACGATAATAGTCTTCACTACCTTAGTGTATAATATACTATTTTTTTGTAGGTTCACTGAAACGTTCTCTATACATGGTGTGTCGTTTCTATAAGATCCATCGTCCAATTTTATCTTGAGGGTCATTTTATTCATGTGGAATATGTTGTATGAATAGCCATGAAGCCCTCAAATAAAAATATCATTTGTAAATATAAAATGTACATCTTGAGTCCATTTAATGTTTAGGCAGTGACTTTCATCCCTCTGACGGTACTAGAGTCACTGCTTAATTTTTATTAGTTAATCTTTTGCTTCAGTATTGCTTCTAATTTAATCTTAGATGTAATCATATATAGTTGGAAATAATCGTAAGCTTAATATTAAATATACAGGGTATTAAGATGTTCAGTTAAATGAATTATGAGATACGTATATATCTAATATGTAAGGAAGTTAATATTTAGACCCGGTTGACATAACCTGCAAATTGTAAATAAACTTTAGATGTCTAATTACATTTTAACACCCTGTATGAAAACAACAAGCGAATCGCATGGTGCGACACATGTACGTAATATGTTTTTCTGTATAAAAAATATCAGTAATTATATTGTAATTTTAAGGTAAATTGTCTAGTATTTATGACGTGAATATATATAGAACATGCAGTTGGAAGTTTATTTTGAATTTTCAGTGGAAATGTTTGTACAAAATTTGAATTCAGTGCTTTATAAAGGTTTAAATAATTAAATTGATTGTTACTTCATTTGTTTATTGTTCCAAAACGAAAGAAGGGGGTCAGAATAGAGTACACGCATATTTCATATTTTGCTTAGATATTAATTTATAATAGTAAAGTTGATATCAAAAATTACTAATAATAGGAAATAAACCAGTTTCTATTGGAAATTACTCCCAAATTTGAAAATAAAATTCAAATTTCAATGCACTTTCCGACCAACACCCGAGGATTTCCGAACGCTACCGATGTTACATGTGATGTCAAACCTCTTGTTTGTTTACTTATGTCAATATGGCCGGTATTGCATTAGGTTATGTGTAGTTGTGTGTTTATATTGTATTTTAATCAACTATTAATTGCTTCATTGGCGTGAAAATGTGATTTATATGTTTTTTTGAGACCATTACGCGTTTGTGTGTGCTTTTTTTTATTTCTAAAAGTCAACGTAAAGTGGAAAGTGGACATAAATATTCGATATTGTGTGTGAGGTTGTGATATTGACTGCGGATCCTTGTGGTTCCATTAGCCTAACCAATAAATATTCGATATTCCCGGGGATGTTTTAAAACTTTTAGAAGGGAATATTTTACGACGGTTTTGTAAAAGCACAAACTTATAACTTGCCCAAAATAGACTCATTTATGCTGCTTGAGCTTATGACGTAAAACAGCTGCTTTACGATACACGAATAAGAACGTAAACAAATGACGTCACTCCATGGGGCAGCCATCTTTATGACGTAAAGCGCGTTTTGGCGGACTTTCAAATTTTATGATTTTTAAAGTCGTTTTTAGAATACAGTTCATATTTTTTTGAAAAAATAGGCATGCAAGGTGTTAGGAGACCTGATAAAGCGTCAATTCCCACCAATAGCAAAATTTATGCTTGTACCCTATTATTTAATGAAGTATAATCAATTTTAAAAACTGGCATGGGTTAAAGTTTCGCGTAAAAGTTAGTTGATACTACGAAATACGACTTTGACATGAATGAAAATATGTGAAGGATTAAATAATGAAATTGAAGGATGAGGTAATTTTTTCAATAACTAAAAATCTCTTTGGTAAATAGCTACATCAGTTGATTAGTCAAAAATGTTTGCCAGCATTATTTCTTCAAAATATTCAAAGCTTGAACTCTTATATACGATTAGTGTCGGCACAAATGAAGCCACACTGTACCCGATCTCAGTGTTGATCATCAACACCTATGTTGGTTGGGGTGAAATCCAATGAGATCTACGAATTGTTCCCCCATTCTTCTACTTAGTTCTCATAGCAGGATTCAGTTTAAGTGAGTGTCCTTCTTCTATCCAGTAATCTCAGGTTTATTCTCCCATTTCACGGAAGATATTCATCTTACGCTATTTTGAACATCAGAACACGTGTTTAAACTTCCCACTAGATCCTTCCAAAGATCAGATCTCTTTTTCTCAGCGTTGTCTTTTCCTTCCTATACCACATTGACAAGAGGGTTCCAGCTCCTTACAACGACCGAGCACTCCAACTGCACCGAGACAGCACAGAATTGGAACTCACTAACTAAACCAGTCTTCTACGTCCAAACTAGCAAAAGCAAAAAACGAAAACAAGCTAAGACAGCTAATTCCAATGGAAAAGTGCTAGCTTCAGCACTGACGAGCTATGGATGGGCTGTAACTTCAATGGACGAGAAGGACTACCTTAAACACTCGTTATATACTGGGATACTCCCAACCTTATCTATTAAATTTGCTGTTACTACCAACGAACGTTATTTGACAAAGCCAGAGAAATGACACTACAAATTAACATATCATGAAAGTACATTATAGTTTCGCAAGTTTATCTGAAGCTACGGGGCATCGGTAAGAGGCGAGGAGACATGGCGCATATCTGTCATAAACGTACAAATGGCGTAAGGTACCTATTTTACCTAGTGGAATTGAAAATACAAAGGTCACTGACAATACCAACGCCACTGCATAAATCAATATCAGTCAATTGACGAAGTGAGAGGGAAGAGCACACGTACGCACTGGCCAATAAGAAATCAGCTTTCGATAAAAATCACCAATTAAATAATGCGGAGGGTGTGGTAATTATGGTTTTCGTAGAACGCTGCCGGAGCTTGAAGAAGCCCATAAAAAATTTGGAAAAGTGCTCATCTTTTAATATTCATGAATTGAGAAAATAATGTAAATGGAAAAAATCCAAGGAAACAAGCCCTTTGAAGAATTAACGTTTAATCATATTGTTAACATTGTTAATAATAAGAAGTCCCTTTTCTAACTATTATTATTACATACTTAGCACTTTAGCTTTTCCATAGTTAAAAGTGGCAATGTCGAATGTTTTCGATTGCATTCCTTTCACGGCTTCAGATAAACTTGCCAAATTATACAAATCTGAAGTTGCGTTTATACCGTGCGAATCACCTTTGATGGATGCTTAGGACCGATAGGATGCTGCTTCTTTTTGTGTTGTTGTGTTCCTATGGTAAATATCTACGTGTGGCTCCAAAATATAAAAATTCTCTTCGACCCCATGTGTGCCCACCCCTGTTATATAGGGACCCATACCTCAACAACTAAAGCTTGTGGACATCCAAAAATTCCTTCGGGAAATAGGCCTAAAGGAACTTACCAGTCACTGAGACTTTGAATGGGAACTATGAAAGGAGAAAGTGGGCACAATTTTTCTGATAAAATATTTTGCAATTTATTCAAGCTTTGTTTGCTATTCGTTACATTTAAAAACGCACTGGTTTTAAATTTTGTTTTCAAGTCTCTCAATGAATGTTAACTTTATACAGAAGCTTTCTTTTTCGAGTAATGGAGTTTTTAAACAAACTCACAATGTGATAATATTCCCTATTGTAATTAATATTATATTCGAATAATTATATAAATGTTGATGTACAAAAATGTTATGGTTAATATCCACGCCCAAATATTTAGAATTTATTGAATATTATTGTAAATATCGTTCATCTCTAAACTGTTGGACAAATATATAAAATAAAGAGGAATGTAATGATCTATAGTTTCATTTCCTACTGCTACACCATCCGAAGGATCAATTTAAACCTGTCTTTAATGACCCCTGAATCCACCTGAACATTTCACAGTATTGGGCGGAGTATAATTCAATGAGACCTCTGGCGGAAAAAATTGTAACTGTCGCAACGAGTGAATAATTCGTTTTGCATTGCTTTTGTATTATATGCAAGTCTACGTAATTGCCGTGAATTCGTACTTTATTTGTTTAATTTAGTGTCAGTAACAAGTTTAAAACTGTGTTTTTTTATTTAACTCATCTGTCACCATTTCTGAGGTAATATTCTTATATAATCAGAGATATTATGGAAGAGGTTATGTTATTCTATATTTTGTTTTCATTGCAGATCATAGAGATAATAAGTCGGTATTGGAGATTAAAAATATTACTCAATACAAACCTACCTTCCCTGCAACTTTGGTAGATATAATTATATCAAAAATAAAATAAAAACACGAAATCAGACCTAAAAATAAACAGTTAATTGAACGGTTGTTGTACCTTTCACAAATATCAACCATACCTATTACTCCAAAAATAAAAATATTAGGAGTCAAAATTTAGTTTAACAACACAAAATACTAAAGCACAATCAAAGAAAAAGCAAAAGTTTCACAAAACACACACTGAAAATAACTAAAACAGCAAAATAAAACCACTTAAATATCGAAGAGCTTATACGGCAGTTGATTTGTTTCACTCGTTGCTAAGATGACATGGACAATTCAGAGCGCCATCTATCGAATTCTACTTTTCCCAATATGATGATGAAAACCATATGATGTCAACTTTTTGTATATCAGTATTACAGTAGAAAAAATTGACCTTTACCCTGACGTCATACCTACTAACCTCGCGAAATCAATCAATGAGTCAAAAATGGCTACAATTACTTTGTCGTGTGCGTAAATACGTTGACTGCTTGTTCAGCTACCGTCCAAGAAGTGAGGTTAAGTTGGAAATATTCATTAAATGCGAAACAGAAAATTCTGTACTTATCGTGGAATAAAAATAATAAATTAGAGGTCTTGAAAAAAGCCGATTTTATAGAATTTATCTGAATGCAAATGATGAAATGATTTGAACAAAACTCGATGTATCAAAATAATGACAGTTATCATAAGATGTCAAAATAAATTCTTATGAATACAACCGATTAATCGTTTTTGGTGCTATCTCTTTTCAACATTTAGAAGTAATAATTAGAGTTACATAAGAACGTATGTCATTGCTTGAAAGACAAGTGTACGTATATTGTATGATGTGTTTTTACTGTCAGTAGAAAAGGATGAGGTATATAAAGTTTGTGTTTACTACTGTTCATTGTTAGTGACGTCAGGGTAAAGGTAAATTTTTTCTACTGTAGGTTTGTTCCCGTATCAAGTTCCTAACTGTTATGGACATATTGAGTCTGCGCAGTATCAAAAAAGCGTTCCAGCAGAGCCTGAACTCTGATACTGCGCAGACGTAATATGTCCATAACATGTCCATAATAGTTATGAACTTGCTACGGGAACCTATTGATGTTATACCAAAAAATCAGTAAAAATCAGTAGCAGTTAGTATACTGTCACTAGGACGTAGAACACACTGAATACACAGAACACGCGGACACTATAGATACAGAATACACAGAGCACGGACACTATAGATACAGAAACAGCTGTTGAACGGACAAAACGTCAGAAATGTTTGTTACCGGATGGTAATATGGATGATAAAATATCTAATAGAATAATGGAATAGCATTTCGAAAGTCGGAGACCCAGCCTATACAGTTATCTGTGGATAACTACTGGCTTTGCCAGCTATAAGGGTCAATTCTAAGAATTTGTTAAAAATTAACGGTACGCCGTTGTATTTGACAAAGTTTCCGCTATTATAAATGATTTAATCTATACATAGTGAAGATTATGAATCAAATTTCAACATGTTTGGTATCCAATAAAGAGTTTTCCGTTAATACTTTGAAGCTTAATACGCATACAGAATAGCAAAATTGGGTTAGAAAATTGTCTTATTTTTAACTGTGCGTTAAAATTTAACATTTGCTTACAGAATTGCTCCTATATTATTTTACTGAAAAATGAGAGTTATCATTTTCTTACCAATACCGACAAGCAATGCCATCTACCACCAACTGTCTCAAGCAAATGGAAAATTATAGTCTCTTTAACGTAATCTAGCTTTGAAAATCTAGATGGCAATACTTACATTAAATTTAAGGAAAATATGGTTTTCTTCAACACAATTAACTAATTAATTTTAATTAAATTGAACTAAAAGAGAAAATAAAAGAAATATATTTTCACGTATTACAGTGCCCCATGCGCTGAATATTTAAAAACATTTGACTGTGAATAAACATTATAGGTAGGTACTGGTAATTTGAGAAATTTATTGAACCCAAGCATAAAAAAATGACTAGGTACCTATATGGGCTCTAAGGTTGGGTTTCGGTAAAGTTTCTTCAGAAATGCAGGAAAAAATGATTCAATAATTTATTTTCTTAATTTATTATTTCCCGAATAATTTGGGAGGTACCTACCTAGTGCCCTTTCATAATAATAATAGAATGCTTTAAGTGAATCATCTATAATATTTTTCCATACTCATTGGCTTCTTTGTTGGCCAGTGCAATCACATCGTAAAATAATATTTAAGGGCATCTATAGAATGAAAGTATCAAATACTATTGAACACCTCCTTCTGTTCATCCTATCCTAGTATTCGAGAATCTGCTAAAGAGATGACGACATCTATGAAGTTGGTTTGGATTGGTACCCTGCCTACCATAGATCTCATATCAATCAAAACGTCTAATGAAAAAAGGTAAGAAGTACGTGCCTATTTTTAAATAAATAGACAAAACTGCAAAAACCATAAAAAGAGTGAATATTCTATTTACAGATACCTACTAATATTAATAAAAAACTTTGAACTATCAGGAAAATGCATTAGAAAAAATGGTTATTTTTTTGATAGGTATACATTGTCTATAATTGCCTTTTTATTATAGACCATGACAATATTCACCAATTTTTCGAGTTATTCTGGAAATCTATTCATTTCATTCAAGAATGTTGGTGCAGATACGTGTAAAGGGGCAAAAAACTAAATTAAAATCCCTAAAACTTTCGATTTATTTTCACTAAATAGAATAAAAACTAACTAATATCACCGTACACTAACTACTATTGTACAGTTAAGATCATGGCATTTTGTTTTGTGCTTTCGGTTTCGAACTTCTCGCACTTGGGTAACAGGAGCACATAATTTAGAAGTGGTATTAACATTCAGCAACGTGTTCACGTACCAACGAACTATTGGCACTATTCTGTTCCTTAAATATCGAGCTGCTTTCGCCGAAACGTGTTTACAACAAAACCGCAATGCGTCTGCAAAACGTTTTTTTACAAACAATTAATAAGTTGGTGAGTTTGAGATATTTTTTTAAATAGGAAACATTAATTTTCTCTACTATCGCATGAATTTACCTATTTAATTCGAATGTAATTTTTAATCAAGTTTTTTATATTCTTCGTGGAATGTATCCAAGTGTTATTGAATCAATAAAGTTTCTTTTAATATTTAATGTCACCTGAACGTTTCGCGTCGCTGGCTAAGTTACATTTTTTAATAAAAAAATATAATTTATTGAATTGATGATAGAAAAGACTTCCTCTTTTAACAAGCATGTCTGGTAAAAGCTATACGTATATAAAAACGAATTTAATAGCCAATCAAAATATTGGTAATTTTGGTACATAGAAGTATAGTAACAATTGAATTTTAATTTATTGAAAGACAACAAGGTTATTCACTAAGAGCTGCTTTTCAATTGACATAAGGACCAATTCTGTAAGCAAATTTTGACGCACGGTTAAAAATTAGACAATCTGTAGCTCTTTTCACTATTCCATGCTTAATAAGCAGCTGCTTCCAGAATTGGTTCCAAACGATGCAAAAATGTATTTCTCTCCGTGGAGAATACTTTGAAAAACAAAACTGATCAAAGTTATCTACAGTTTTCTTTTATATCTATATGCAAAATATAAAAGACAACTGGAATCTAAGGAAGTAGTATTTTTTTCAAGCTAGTAATCACCATTTTTTGCTTTGGTTACTGTTTGCGTAAAAATATCAACCAAGGTCTCTTCAATTGGAAACTCTTCCTTATTATTGATTTAATTGAACAGCGGTAAATCTAAGAAATGTAACAAACTGTTCCTGAACAGTATGAGCTTTTTTAATTGAAAAATAGAAACAAAAATAACTCTTTGGAGTTACGCGTTATTGAAAAAATGAAAAATTGAATAGATGAGGCTTTTACTTGATGTAGATCCATACTTAACGACGGAATAAAACAACTTAACTTGTGATAAATTGAAGTGAATATGAAGTTAATGAAATAAAAAAGGTAGAACGTGTCGCGGGACACACGGTAGGAACTTTAGTTCCATTTAAGCAAAAGTTATGTAATACATCTGACGTTATAGATAAACAATTTGCATATTCTTTGGTGGTTGAGTAGTAAGCACACCAGACTCTCACGCGGTAGACCCGGGTTCGATTCCCCGCGAGGAATTTTTTTTTATTGTTAATTTTATTTTTAAATAATCATTCTGCTTGATATTAATAACGACAACAGGTAGACGTTTGAAATATTCAGCAGAATATTCATTATTATAGATAATGGTACGGTACCCTTCATGAGGGAGTCCGACTGGCAACATCTACTTATAACAGCATCGTATATTTAAAAAAGGAAACCGTAGCATTATACAAATTGGACATTCGTTTACCACAAAATTAGTAGAAACATAAAATTGAATTGTTAAATTTTGAAGTTATATTACAGTTTATAGAAATTTTTATTTTCTAGATTTTTTCCTAAGTGGGTCGTAGGAAAAATATGCTGCTCGACTCGTGTGGATTGTCCATATCGCACTTGAACGATCATCTTCGTCCTCGTGCGATATGGCCATCATATCCACACTAGTTGCACAAACTACAATTTCTTTCAAAATATGCCCTTTCACATTTAAAAACTACCTGCCAAATGTCAAATCAATTTATCCATCCATTTTAAAGTTATCGAATTAAAACATTCAAGTTTTCAAAATTTCAACACCCTGTATTTCGAAAAGTAGCTAGACCCCTTAATCGCGCAAAAAAAATTATGGAAATAATAGTAAAAGTTTATCCGAACAAATTCAAGTAGATCACTAGCACTGAGAATACCAGCTTTGCATAGATTTTCAATATAGCATCGGTGGTTCAGTGGTTAGAATGCTCGCATTGCACGCGGGCGGCCCGGGTTCGAATCCGGGTAGGAGCATATTTATTATTATGAATCGCTGCTTCGTAAACGAGAGAGAGACTAAGGAGGCACAAGCACGCAAAAGCAAGCCACATAACGTAGCGTAACGTAACGCGTAACGGTCAGATCTTTTGCGTCGCGACCCCTGGTCGCTCAAACATAACCTGGCGTAAAGAATTAAAGTTCCAATAAATTAAAAACTTCTCATTATACCTCCACTCAATTGAGAAAGCTATCTACTGTGTTAGCGAAACGCGTCACAACTTTCAGTTAAATATAAGTTTAATATAATGTAGATTTTAACAAGTTAAGTTGTTTTATTCCGTGGTTTGAAAAAATTGAAAAATGAACATATTAACTGATTTCAAAATTGGATTAAATTTCTTATAATTTTGTTTTAGGAAATGAAGTAAGTGGAGCCCCTTATTTTTTCTATAATTTATCTTTATCTAGCTTCCATCAGATAGATATGTCCTGAGACATGGCTTTGTTATCTCCAAATTCAAATTCAGTTGGGCAAGAACCTACGCTATTCATTTTGAAATTGTTTTATTAACGAGCAGCGGCTTGAGCGTTATTTCTGACCCTTTGGCGCCCAACGTGGGGCAGGAACCCACGTCCCTGAGACTAGGAATCATTTCACAATTTTTTTTGTTTTGGCTGTTAGGGGTATGAAACGTTATATTTGCCAATAACATTTCAAATATCAAAAAATTTAATAATTCCATTATAAAAAAATGTTGTGGATTAGAAAGTATTGAATTCAAGGACAATTACATAGATAAAATACAATAGAAGGATATGAAGGAAAGTATTTGTTTGTAGTTAAACTCCCAGTAAATTTTGGTTTCACCTTTTAAATCCTTGGGAGACGCTGTACATGATTCAATAAATAGTTTTTTCTACTCCCATACTATAAGTTGTTAATTGAATGACAATTTTCAGTTTCATAATGATAATACTCATTTTAACACTGGTTTTCATTATAAAACTGTAAAATTGACTAATAGAAAACTAGATTTTCAAATACCGAAGTAGGCAGCAGACCCAATATTTTCTGTAGGACAGTTTAAATCTTTTGCGTCAGTTTTTGGAAGAAATGTCAAGCACCAGACCAAAAATACTCAATGACCAAGGTACCTAAATACATATTTAAACTTATTAATTTCTGTTTACAATATTGTAATAATGTATTACTAATTTTGTATAATAGTAACATACCTATATACACTTTATGCTACTAGTTTTCGATGTGTACATGCCGGGTTCGAGCCCCGAGTACAACATTTTTTTTATATTTTTTTTATCAAATCAAATTTCTTGGTCGTAGAAAAATAGTGTATGCAACTCACACGCAATGGTTATTGATACACTCACATTAACCATACGGAAATCGCATTTGGCTCGTTTCGTACCCCGGTTAATGCTTGTGTATCAATAACCATTATTACAATGTCATGATAGTTACATAATATACTATTGTGTAGTATAAAGCTTCATGAAGTTTTAAGCAATTTCTTATTGCAGTGAGTGTGGAATAAACTTTAAGATGAAATGAATCTGGAGTTTTTTGTATTAACAACAAGCCAAAATAGATATTTGTTTTATAATAGGCAGAACAGCACAATATTCAATACCGCGGCAGGAAGCCACCCACAGGAAGGCATTTGATCTTCTCCTCTGCCATGTTGAACATATAAATTTCACTCAAAATTCGTTCCAGTTCCATGCAAAATCTAAATAATTGAATCCACGTAATATTCTCGTTGTAGCCGATCTCTTCGATGTTGAAAATATCAAAAATATCATTGATTTAGCAAAATATTAAAGAACAAATCGATAAATTTTCAACAGAGCCTCAGTTGAAATGTATTATTCAAACACTAAGGTACGAATATACTGGAAATTTTCTATAATAGATTAAAGAACTACTTTTCAATTTGTATTTGATGAGCTTTTGCCAATGAAAACTCCTTTTTCTGCATGTCAAGTGTCATGAAAAAGTCATTTTATATAATTTGGAAAAATATATTCCATAGTAATCAAGACTCGGAAATGAATGTATTATTATTAAGGAAATTTATCATATCACTGACGTATTTTCAGGAAAACCTTGAATCCTAACTGCATCTCTGAATACCAGAACCAGCATTTTGAAAATAAAATAAAAAATTGATTGACCATCAAAGACACGTGCCCTTCTTTTGATTTTTACATTAAGCGGATATGATACGGTATCTAATTTTGATGGCCATGGGAAGAACGTTCTGCTTGACTTGACATTCTTTGTGGCAATTTCTCTACAATATCTTATATTCAAAATCGTTCATTTTCCTTTGATAATACCCGCGATTGAAAATTAATCTATAAAAACGGACTGCAATGAAATATTCTTCTCTTTAGAGTCTGTATACAGAACAAGATCAAAAGCATAGCACTTCACATTAACTTTTATTTATTGAATAAAACGGCGTAGGTTTCATTTCGAAATTTTCAGCTTGTTGGAAAGTTCACAAAGTGAAATAATGTCGGCAGTCTAAATATATCTGAACTTATTTCCATTTAACATTGCACGTGAACTTGATCGATTTCTACTTACTGTACTGAAATAAAGCAAGATTAAGAGGAAATTCGCGGGTATTTTATTTTAAGTGTATCATACATGCGAGAATGAAATCTGAAAATATCAATAAGGAAGTCGAAAAATTGAAGAAACTTCTTCTAAAGTTCCCACCACGTGTCTTTTCTTAGCTTTAATCATAGAGCTATAAAAAACAGTTGGAGAGCCCCTCTGTTAATGGTTTTCAACCAGTGAAATCAATGTAAGAACTGAATTGGTTTGAAGGGAATTTTGAGATAATTGTTTCTGAATATTGAAAGCATATTACTTCCCAAAGTTCATCTATTGAATTCCAATGTATTAACGAATAAACAATAACATTGTTGAAACAAATTAAAGTGTATTATTGAAGATATTCCCTTTGTAATTCAATAATTGTTTTCGAATTAGCAGTTTAATGAAAGTGTTGTTCATTAATTGAAGTTAAGTGGAGGGATTATTAGAACACTTGATATTATTAGTAGATACATTCATATAAGTTGTTGCCAAGAGGTTTCGTATAATTAGGGTAATAAATAAACATAAATGTATTCATCCTTGAATATTGTGTATAATATATTATACAGGGAAGAGTAAATATTATTTATCCACAATCGAATAATGGGAGTTTTATCTACATTTATGGAGCTTACCTACCTCTACCACTTTATCAACTGGTGAAATAATGAGGAATAATTCAGCGAAATTTTTTCAATCGATTCCAATAATTGCTGCTGTCAGAGCGAAACTTCAAATCACTTCCTGATGAAATTTGATTCTAAATGACTGTGATTGTGGAGAAAAACGTTTTATATAGTCGAGCGGATAAAGCACAAAAAAGGCTCAAAGTTCGGAATTTTTTCCCTAAAGACGGATCGGAATGCGGAATGCGGAATGCATGCCAAAAATGCATCTTTTGGGAGGCCTCTGTAAATAAGAGTCAGAACTGGCTCAAATCGAGTACCCGGGGGTTTTCGAGGTCGCTGATCACGATTATGATGTTGAAATTGACCCCCCGGACACCTGGGGCTCAGGAACGCCGATGAACCTCGTCTCCGTGGGACTCTCCAAGAAATCACGAGGGGAACGAAAAAAACTCCGCGCCCGGGGTTTTTCGGGCGGCTGAGTACAAATATGGCATCGGCGAACACCCCCCGGACACCTGGTGCCCCCGAACCTCGACCTGGACATCATCCCCGAGAACTTTCTTGACAATATCGACAAAAACAGCCCGGAAATTATTGGAGGCGTGTTTTTTTAGGCGTGAAATCACGATTTCACGTCGAAAACGACATTTCCACCACCTGGCGCACCGCAACCTGCGCTTGAATATCGTCTTCGAGGGTTTTCCAAACAAAAACGAAAAAGGTGAACCGAAAATCGTTATAAGGGGTTTTTTGGGCCGCTTAATCAGAATTTTGCGCGGGAACGACTCCCTGAACACCTGGTGTGCTGTACCCAAAAACCTAAGGAAGCCCTTTTAACATATTTAAACACTATTTGATACACTTATACAATAAATAACCAATGTTGTTATTCCGTTAATTTTCACAAGTTAGATATATATCTGATGGATCTGATCAGCTCACCATTGCTCGCCAAATATGTGGATGATGATTTATTGTTCCACCAACAGGATAACCTGGGAGATGCCACTAGACGGTATGATGAAAAAGTTTTTTCAAAGAAACTTGTTACGGAAATAAGCAACAAAAAGGAATGGGATCCAAATACCATTACCAGACTTGGAAAGAAAACCATTCAATGGTACACAAATGGCTCAAAAGCAATAGGAGGAGCTGGGATAGGAGTATTCGGTCCAGAAACCAAACACTTTGAAAGCTTGGGAAAAACTCCATTTATCCTTCAAGCGGAAATCCACGTCATAAGAAATTACGCCCAGTTCAATATTGATAAAGGATACAGAAGACAAAGGATTATCATGATGTGGGATAGTCAAGCAGCCATTAAAGCACTGAGCTCTTGTATAATCAGTTCCAAAATGGTGTGGGAATGCCTAGACAAACTCAATGTACTAGGCGAGAACAATATAGTCACCTTACTATGGATTCCAGGACACACTGGAATAGAAGGATATGAAATAGCAGATGAACTAGCAAAGAGAGGGACTGACATACCTTTCTGGGGGCCTGAACCCTTTTGCGGAATCAGCCCCAATGTAATATTGGAAGAAATAAGTAAAGCCGAGAAAAAGAGAAAATCTGACCATTGGAAAGATCTAGTAGGGCTTATACAATCAAAGACTCCTCTGGGTGACTACAACCTGTTGAGATCAAATGAATGCATAAGTCGAATTAAAACTGCGCTAAGAGTTTCAACAGGGATCCTAACGGGACATTGTCGCCTGAATGGGCACCTGAAAAAGCTCAAAATAGTTGAGGAAGAATAAGGCACATTTTGTGGCATGGAAGAAGAAACCTCCATCCACAAACTGTCCAACTGCACAGCACTTCAGAATCCTAGAGCACAGCACCTGGGAGATTACTGGATATAAGAGGAACATTTACCTCAGTTGAAACCCTCAGATATTCTAGAATTCTTCCGGGAAATAGGACTAAAGGAGTTACTAGTTTCTGAGACTCTTCTCAGAAACTGAGTGAAAGTGAGGGGGCACAATAGATCTTTTAGGTCTCACTGAATGTCACCCCAAAATACATACATACATAGCTCTTCTCATCCCACTAATTTGATTTTCTTGGAGTGTTCATTCAGTCATGTTATGACTATCTATGATAGTTTTAATCCGAATAGATTTTTCTAAAGTGCTACACACAAAAAATTAATTCAAAAAAAATATTGTTGCTCGCTACAGTTGAGAGGAGCTTTTCGATTCTGTAGCAGTGTCTACTTTGTAATTTTGGTATTTTCTGGATTGTTAATCTGTTATGATTGAAAAATCACAAACCCACCGGTTGGTTGCTTGTCATATTGTTTGTTTTTAAATGCCCCGGGCTGCTATATGCCAAACAAAGGAGATATTTCGACCCATAAATTACTTTCCACAACAACGGCAAAATTGGAGGAAATAATCGCAAAGACTTCGTGAGTTTAATATTTGATATTTTCATATTTTGTGATATTTTATTAGTTTCGTTAACTAGAATATGGCATTTTCGGTGACGATTGGTCATTTTGGGGTGCATGAGATTAAATTACAAGTTTTGGGGGACGCTGTTACATTTAAAGTATTAATAGATGTAAAAATAATAGAATCATAGCCTTACAAATTAGAAAAATCTCAGGAAAGCTTGAAGAGGACCTAAAATTGCGATTATGTAAAACTCTAATTCACTAATGATTATTATTTGTAGGTCAAATAAGTAATTAAAAAAATGTATCGATTCGCGTAGAACTAATTTAATGAAAAAGTGGATAAATGCAAAAACCACAAACAACCCAGATTACAAATTAAATAGCCATATAAATAATCTTTTGTCGTAGGCTCAGCAAATGATCATGAACAGGTAGCTGAAAAAAAAATCTCATCCCACCAAAAGAAACTGACTGCATCTCTCAGCTGTTCACGTCCACTACAAATACTTTCAGTTACATACCAACTGTCTCGCCCAATGACGTGACTTCTCATTCCAGGTAAGTTGTTTATATATATTTTTTAAAGGGTTTATTTGTTTATGTTATAATTACTTTTTTATATAATTTCGTCCATATTTTAAAAGTTTTTTGCTAATAAATGTAAGAAACTATCTTATTTAATTGAGGTTATTGACTTTTTGACAACAGTACCTACTACATAATTACATAAGTAGACTTTTGCATATAATTATTTTAAAACATAGAATAAATCAATTCAGGATTTTTGCGAATTTTATATTTTTGTATATTTGATTATATTATTGATAAAATTTAATATTGAATTGAAAGAATAGTTATAGAAAACATTGATGGCTAAATATATACAGTGCGTTCATAAAGTAGCGCAAAAATTCATTATGATCTAAATAAACATTAAAATTAGAAATTTTTGAACTGGGTCAATTTTTGGTTTAAATTTATTTATAATTATTTTTATTATAAGCAGTATAAAATATTTGGACAAGTGACCGGAGGCTGTTAACATTAACTTTTTTATTGTCATCTGAATACCGTTAAAACAAAATAACAGGATGGGATTACGAAAATCGTCGGGTTTCAGGATTTTCCCATAAAATCACCGGTGTACGAAATAAAGAATGTTTTCTTTTATATGGATGTGCAAAGTTTTGTATTATATTGTGTATGCATAATTTCATATACCAGGTCTATGAATATTACCACAGATAAATATGAAATGAATGAAATGAAATATTCAATTAATATGTCAAAGTTTCCATCCATTGAAATGATTGAAATATTTTTATTGCAAAATAATGCTCTCTAATTTAATAAAATAATGATAATCAATATATTATGTATAGATTGTCAAAAAATATAAGATTTGTGACGTGTGTGTTCAAGATAGAATAGAAATATTGTCTTTCCGCAAATTGTACAATTTCACCCAAACTTAGGGCAGAATGGAATAAACAAATTTTGAAAATGTGTAAGGAAAACGATGATAGTTTAATAGACAGGTTTCTCTAGAAATAATAGATGTACAACAGATTGCATTGAAAGGATCTATAAACCAGGCAACTTAATAGTATTTTGAGTATCAAGAACGTTCGAAATGCTTATACCATTTTTTGCGCGATCGTATTGAAATAAGCTTCGAATTAAATAATCTAAATTTCTTCGGAATGAACGAAATGTCAAAAGTGACATTTATACTTCTCGATCAGTTTAAAATATAATTACCATTTTGGTGAAATTGTTTTCATGCTATTTATTACTTTTTATATTGTTTTGTTCGATTCTGTTCATTAAAAAAATATAAATATTCTTATTTTTTTTGTTCCTTTTGTGTAATGCATGAAGTAATATATTATTTAGGACCACTTAAATGTATGTAGGGCTAAGACGTCGGTAAGTAATTTACTGAACGGTAAGTAGATCACTTACCGACGTGCTAGACTTAGAATCAGTAAACACAACCTACCGTCCTGACAACCGATGCTGTAAATAAACAAAAAAGATCGATCGCGCAAAAACGTTGTATTGTAATTATTATGGTTTTCAAAAAAATGCATTTATTTCAATCATTTTGTATCTACTCACTTCAAATCGCTTCTAAAGTAGAATCAGCCACACCTGAAAAGAAAGAGAAATGATTACGAGTATTGTATTTGAAAAATTTATTATAAAATGGTATAAAATGAATCATAAGCTTGACAAAACAAAGCTTAGTGAAAAAAAATCTGTTATCTGTAAGGTTTTATGGTCCATTGTTGATTTGGTTCAACTTAAAAAGAAAAAAAAATCATTCATGATGTAACAACACGCATCGACTGCTGGTGAAAACAGTTGATAATTTGAGTTATTCCATGGCAGCTACTGTCATTTTTTAACAATATTGTGAAAATATTAGTCCAGTAAATGAATGGACAAAGCTACTGAAAAGTCCCTGAAGACTTCACTTTGGGCTTAATTTGTAGGTCACGACAGGTGTTTTTAAATGAGAAAAAACGCGATTGAGTTTACGGAAGGGGGGAAAATGGCCCCCTTATTTCTGGAAAACGGGTTTCTTGCTAATATCTGGCCAAATATGTGAATTAGAGAATTTTTCTTGAGATAAAAAATGAGAATCGTCCTATTATCTACAAAAATTGTCCCTATCATTTTTATCCAAAATTCGATAGTTATCGAGATAATAACACCTTAAAGTCTCCTCATTACAGCTGCTGCTCTGTCTGTAGGTGGGAAGACCCGTAGCTATCAGTCCATGTGACTTGCAGCTCATTCGTACTTGACAAAAATATTCAAAAAAGCAGTCAAAGTTTTTTTCACACAAGATTTTGAGACTATTTCATTGATTTATTCATACTACTTTGAAAAATAGTTTTTTATCCCAATTTTTTTCATAATGGAGCCTTAGGAGGCCTTGAATGATCTCAGAAATTTTTTTTTATATCTTTCTTGCGTTTTGATAGAAAATTGATTTATTTATTCACATTTTCAGCCGTTTTCGGAGTTCAGTACAATCTGTGGAACAAGCGCGATTTAAAAACTTATCATCCTATATTATATTGCTTTTCAATGCACATCATTTTAAAGCTTGGAGTGTCTAGTTTTCGAATATACTTTTTGATTTTCAATAAAATCCAATCATTTTCCAGAAATTGATCACGCTGGTAAAAACCGAACTTTTTTTTTAATAATTAAATAAACAGATCAATTTTTCATCAAAACGCAAGAAAGATAGTAAGAAAAAATTCCTAAGATCATTAAAGACCTCCTAAGGTTCCATTTAAAAAAAAAATTAGGATCAAAGACTATTTTTTTCAAAAGATGAACAAATTAATAAAATAGTTTTCAAATCTTGTCCGCTTTTTTAAATATTTTTGACAAGTACGAACGAGCTGCAAGTCCCATGGAATGGAATGGGTCTTACCATTGCGGTTATCTTTAAATCATCGGAAAATGTCAACTTTTTGCCGAGTTATGGAACAATTCGTCCGCCCGCTTACAAGTTAATATATAGACAGCAGAATTCCTACAGGCAGAGCATCAGCAGCTGAAATGAGGAGACTTTTAGGTCTCATTATCTCGATAACTATCAAATTTTCGAGAAAAATGATTGGGGCCATTTTTGTAGATAATAAGACGATCTTAATTTTTTACCTGAAGAAAAATTCTCTAATTCACATATTTAGACAGATATTAGCGAGAAACCCGTTTTCCAGAAATAGGGAGGCCACTTCCGTAAACTCAATCGCGTTTTCGCTCGCTTAAAAACACCTGCCGTGACCCACAAATTGAGCCCAAAGTGAAATCTTCAGCGACTTTTCGGGAGCTCTCGATATTTTTAGGTGTTCGTTTACTGGACTATATTTGTTATTCTCGCTTTTTCAGCCTGACAGATGAATTGAAATAATTATTAACAATTGGAAATTTATGGCTGTGATCAACGAAACAAGAATAGTTAGTACTTATCAACAATTCAATCGGAAGTAAAAGGAAAATTTATTTAAAATTGCATGTATCTTCAATAGTTACCGTTAAAGTGCATTGGATTACAGCGAAGTCCTACAAATAATCCCATTGGAGACACATTAGATATTTTGGTACACTAAACATCAGTTATGCGTGAGAAGTCGTTTTTGCACATGTTTCAGGGAACGTCCCCTCAACTGATAGCTGTTCTTACAGGTGAGTTTTTCTAATTTTTATTTGTTTCTTTGTAAAAAAGAATGGGACTTTCTTATTACCAAAAAAATGTCAACAATGTCGCCGTTGTAAATAGATTTTTGATTTTCACTGAATTCGTATCTGTATTAATAACTATTCATATCAAAGATAATTGGTTAGCAATCATACAAATATATTTAAAGTACAAATTGATGTATAATGATGTGGGTGTGTAAATAATATAAGTCGTATTAGCCTAGTCAAAGTACACATAAAACCTCACAAAAAATACAAAAAACTGGGAAATTCCAAATTAAGTATTTAAAAGGGTTGTGCTTAACACGAGAAAAACTTTGCGATGTCAGACATGCAATTTTCCGGAAAATCGTTTGGTAAATTTTTGTTGTTGCTTTTTCATTCTTATTGTTTAAATAATGGAAAAACAAAAAAATGTTCAAATCAAAAATTGTAGCTGATACATTCATCTACAAATTTCATCTGAAGAGTTTCTCTGTAAATTGAAAAGTTTACGAGATAAAATTAATTTCAGTGCTAGTTAATTCGTGGTTACGCGCGAACGACCCGGGAGCCAAATTTAAACGCTCGACGAGTTAATAGTTTTGGGCTTATAGCATTCAGGATCAATAAAGAAATAAATGTAAACTGTATAGAAAGATCTTAAAGTGAAAAAACAAAAATTTACTCAGCGATTTTTCGGAAAATTGCATGCCGACGATAGTGAAGTTTTTCTCCTGTTGATCACAATCCTTTTAAATACTCAATTCCAAATTTTTTGGTATTTTTTGCGGCATTTTACGGATATCTTGTGTACTTTGACTAGGCTATATATGAAGTTTTTCCATCAAAATTAGTGTTTGTTATTTTTTCCTGAAGATGGATCTGTCCTTTGTCTGTAAGAAGAGGTTTAAGGAGAAAACACTTCTGTATCTGTATCTGTAGAGTAGGGAGGGTGAGTGTTAGGCTCACAGCACTTAGGCCACATGTGACCCATTGTACATCCTCCCGAGGAGTTGTTCTTCTACGTCATCGTCCATCCTGTCCTTTTCAGGAAGGTGGACAGGTCACTAGGAGACATCTCCTTTATATCGGCAGGTGTAGGCCAAGACTCACCGAACACACACTCTCTTATTGACGATAACTCCGGACACTCGCATAAGACATGCCTGACAGTTTCATCTTCCTGTTCACACATCCTGCATAGGGGTGTGTCCACTAGCCCCATAGTATTGAGGTGTTTCCTTAGTTGACAGTGGCCAGTCAGAGATCCTACTCTTAAACGAAGGTTTTTCCTGGTCATCGCCAAATATTTCTTCGGCGCCAGCTTCCCAGGGTCGCCCAGGGTGATCCTGGCAAGACTGCATCCTTTAATTCCATCTCATCTTTTAAGTGATTGAGCATGGGTGTAACGTTTGGCTAGTTCCGCAATTGTCGAAGTCGTTAGGCCGTAGGTGTCACTGGGTTCTAGAATTTTCAGTCCAGCGGCTTCCCTGGCTAAAGAATCGGCAATGCGATTTCCTTCACTCCTGTCGTGCCCTTTAACCCAACTCAGGATCATATTGTTATCTGCCGAGGCGTCAGCTAAATCTTGGTGGCACTCTAGTACTAGCCTCGATATAACACGTTGTTCGTTCAAGGCTAATAGGGCTTGTCTACTATCACTGCAGATTGTTATGTTTTTGCCAGAAATTCCTCTTCTGGTTAGTTCTTTTGTGGCAATTGAGATACCAGCCCGTTCTGTTCGAACCACGCTTGTATTGTTTCTCATTCCCCACTTAATCTTTAGGCTTAGTGCTCTCGAGTAAACTCCACTTCCTGAGCCTTCTTTCATTCTTAAACCATCTGTATATATGCGTATTGCATTTGCAGCATCTGGCTCTGTGTTCTGTTTTATTTGTATTTTGTAGGGTTTGTCAAACAAAAATCTGGGTTCAATTGCATCGTTAGTTGCCTGCAGCAGAGGTAGCGCAGTAAGCGCTTCCTACCATAGGCTTAACCTCAATTGGCCCACTCCTACTTCGGGGTTTACACCAGCCGTGCGCAATCGTACCATGGCCATTAACGCAACCTCCTTGACGTACAAGTAGACACTTGGAGACTGAACCGTTGATCACTTGAATATTAGTGTCGTATTTTACTTGACTATTCCATTATATTATTTTTCAATGTCGTCAATTACCACTGACATCAACAGGTACTTGTACAGCTTAGAAATTACAACAATTAATCTAGTATAACACATTGTAAGACAATTATACTTTTACTAATGACTCGCGATAAAAATTGGTAATTAATGTACCGGACACAATGGTATTTATAAACATTTCGTGTTTAAGGTTATCTGGACAGAACAATCTATAGTTTATCAATGGATTCGAGTCATAACCGATATTTATGGCTATTTCTTATTCCACTTATTCGCTGTTGAAATATGAAAAAAAATATGTTGCCCAATTTAAATCACCATAGATTTGTCCCATTCCTTCATATCATATTTAACATAAATTATATTATGGAATTCGTGGCGACATAATTATCACATACAAAGCAATTAACAATAAATTTGACGACGATCTTTTTGCCTGCTACTACTGAACAATAATTATTGCAAACTTTGGGGACATTCTCGTGAGCTGTATGTATTATTGTATGTTTTTGTAGAGGATCAAAAACATTCACTTATCATCAGCATTAGATGCATGAATAAGTCGGACTCAAGATGTTGATACTGACTGAAACCTCCTCTTCCTTCAGCGCGGACACCTCTCACCGTTTGGAATTACTTTGCGGAGGAAGGACCTAGCTGCTGCTCTTTTTTCTTGTGGCTGAAGTCACTGTTCTCTTCCTCCTAGATGTTTTTGGCTCTGCTCCTTTCTGTGACACATATCTTGAAGCACTTTCGTTGCGAAAGAACTGGTTGCGTTTCAAGCAGTCTTCGATGACAGTTCACGTCTATTAGTGCTCTGGTTGAATTGCCTCTTCAAGGATACTCCCCAGGTCATTATGGAGTTGGAACGGGGACACACAAAGACTGGGACTCCTGGACAGAACGGCATACTCCGAAGCATCATCTTGTTCCAAGCGATAATAAGATGCTCGGATGCAGCCGTGTCCTGACAACATATTATGAGCTAGATAGTAGTTGAGCTCGTCGGAATTCCCATCAAGCCAGACGTAAATCCGGGGTATCCGACGGTACGTTCATCGTACGTTCATGCGGAATCCTGCTGGAACTGCCATCGGCTTTTGCTGTGCTGCCGTTCTTCAAATTTCGGTGTAGTTCATTGGGCCTGCCTTTGCTGAGCTGAACGCTGATAGGCAGTCCCGGAAATAACGCATACTACTTCTTCAGATACTGAGTGGAAGGCAATGGGTACTCCCATCCTTGACCGTTTGTATACAGGGTAGATCATCCTCATCGGAATCTATACTGTCTGTTGGTCAGGAGCGGTTCGCTTCCTGCCACCATTCTCCACTCCGTTTATGAGTTCTTTCCAGCACCATCTTTGATTGCCAGGATGACCGTATTTATATTTCGACGTGTCTTTTCATATTCCATCACCAGCTCTGTAGAGCTAGATCCTCGATGGCCACGCTGGGATAAACTTCTTCTCCTGAGATTCTCTGTACGAAGAACAATAATAGGATCGTTCCATTAGTGCACCGAAGATCGTTGGCATCTCAAGCCCTTATGTGTGTGTATGTATGATATATGTAAGTGGGAGTGATATTTACTGAGACCCAGACCTCTTCTTCTTTTGTATTTATTAGAAATTGCCTTGCATTGAGAACTATGTAGCCCTTGTTCTTGGCTCTTGATTTCATATGATGATACTAATGAAACTTGTTTGATAGGAACTATAGGAGCTGTTTCCGATGGAATGCAATATGGTTGGACGGCGCCTGTTTTACCGACATTGGAAGGTAACGGTTCACATATACATATTGAAGAATGGGATCATGTATGGTTGGAATCTATTTACATGATTGGAGGAATTACAGGACTTCCGGTATGTTAATATATAGTTTAAATGTACTGAAAAATTGTCTTATTTAAATTATCCTAACGTTTTTCGTTAAAGTGTAATTGAATATTCAGAGAACTGATTTTTTTTCTTAAGTAAAATGGGTGTGATAAATATGACTTATTGAAAATGAATTATTGTGTACTTTAATTATAAAAAAAATTAATGAATAACAAATCTCATAACACACTACACACAATCTTACTCGACTGGTTCCACGAATAACATTTGCATTCAATTATTGAAAGCTTTCACGTGGTAGAGGTTGAAACAATTCATTTGTGAATAATATATTTGCTGGTACCTATACTCCTTAAATTGATAGTAAATTGTATGGCAATGGATGAAATTCAGACCAGAATGAAATAAGAAATTGAAATTCGACTTTTATTGTCAAGCTTTGAAAAATTCACCTTGGACAAAAAATGGCTCCGACTAATCTTCAAATAAAATATATCTGTCTGATTAGCTGGACATTAGTCATTGATACTTTAATTACTCATATTATTAACTTCATTCACAATATCCTGCATATAAATTGTTATTTTAGCTAAGCCTACTATAAATGTCAATGGCCGGTAATAGGTAGGAGGCGGAGTAGAATTTAATGAGACCTCTGGCGGAAAAAATTGTAACTGTCGCAACGAGTAAAATAATTTGTTTTGCATTGTTTTTGTATTATAATATGCAAGTCAACGTAATTACCGTAAATTCTTACTTTATTTGTTTAATTTTGTGTCAGTGACAAGTTTAAAACTTTGGTTTTCTATTTAACACAAACAGTCATCATTTCTGAGGTAATATTCTTATATAATCAGAGATAAATTATGGAAGAGGTTATGTTGTTCTATTTTTTGTTTTCATTGCAGATGAAAGAGAAAATAAGTCGATGTTAAAGATTTGGAATATCACTCAATACAAATGTACCTTTCCTGCAACTTTTGTAGATATGACTATATCAAAAATAAAATAAAAACACGAAATCAGACCTAAAACTAAACAGTAAATTGAACGTTTGTTGTACTTTTCACAATTACTCCAAAAATAAATATATTATGACTCAAAATAGCACAATCAAATAAAAAGCCAAAGTTTTACAAAACACACACTGAAAATAACAATAACAGCAAAATAAAGCCACTTATATATCAAAGGGATTATACGGCAGCTGGTTTGTTTTACTCGTTGCTAAGATAACATTGACATTTCAGAGCGCCATCTATCGAATTCTACTTTTCCCAATAACGCCAAAACAATTTTAGTTTGTAATTCGAAAGAATAATAATATTACTTATAAGCTTGCAATGACTATGAAGGAGTCAAAAGTGAAGTTACTTACAGGAAAAGGAGAAACGGAGGGCTTTGTATCTAATGGAGGCGTAAGACAACAACACTATTTAATTTGGCTCTGGAGCATGTTCTTAGAAATGTGAACGAGGGAAATTTAAGAACGAGCGGGGGCCAGATAGTCGCATACGCAGACGACATAGTGATAGTAACGAAAAGAAGGAGTATCAAGAAACAAATACTACTAGAATTAAGAAAAGAAGGGGAAAAATGGGATTAAAAATAAATAGAAACAAAACAAAAATAATGAGAGTTGGTGAGCTGTGTGAAAACAAAATAAAAATAGGGGAATATGAATTTGAGGAAGTGGAAAAATTCAAATATCTGGGAGTCACGATCAGCAGTAAGGGGGAACGAAGATCAAAGATAAACGAAAAAATAATGGCTACTAATAGGGTAAGCTATGCCAATAAGAAGCTAGTGAAAAGCAATCTTTTGACAAGATACACTAAATTTAACATTTACAACACAATAATAAGACCTGTGATAATGTATGGAGCAGAAACGATAACAATGACAAAAAGAGATGAAGAGGAGTTGAGGATATTAGAACGAAAAATAATGAGAACAATTCTAGGGCCAATAAAAACCGACGACAATGAATACAGGCAACGTATGAATCATGAAATACTGAGAGAAATGAACGGGGAAGATATAGTAAACAGAATAAAGAGACAAAGAATAAAATGGCTCGGACATGTATGGAGAGAAGGTGAGCGAGCAGTCGTCTGCTCAATGCTACATTGGGAACCAGGTGTTAGGAGAAGGCAAGGAAGACCCAGATCTAAGTGGCTGAAGAAAGTGGAGGAGGGTTTGAGAAGGATATGAATTGTCAGATGGAAAAAAAAAACGAGAGATAAGAGACTATGGAGAAAAATAAGCGAGAAAATAATGAAGTGAAGGGGATTGATCCACCCCAGAAAGCAGATCTAGAAAGCATTCATGCGGCGCAACCCCACAAGGGGTGTCTAGCCATTTTATATATAAGCTAGCTCCAGCGTGTATGCGCCTTATCAGAATTAGATAGATAGGTATCATCCGTCCAGAAGCTCTGAGAACATAATTCTGGACTAGAGAAATCATTAATATCGCACAAAAAACATCAATCTCAATAGAGAAAACGTTAAATATGCGATAATAGTGACATCCCCACGTCTAACCACAAACTAAAATTCTATTTGACAAAAAACCTAACGGCTTTGTCTTCCTTTGCTGTTCCATGTTCCAGCTTCTTCTTCTTCTCAATCGTTCATTGTCATGTTTGATCTTGTTCAGTATACTTTGGCAAGTTTATCTGAAGCCGTGAAAGGAATGCAGTCGAAAACATTCATATTGCCACGTTTATCTACGAAAAAGCTAAAGTGCTAAGTATGTAGTGATAATAATTAGAAAAGGGACTTTTTATTATGAACAATATTAACAATATAATTGAAACGTTAATTCTTTAATGTGCTTGTTTCCTTGGATTTTTTCTATTAAGATTATTCAATAAATTTATGAATATTAAAAGATGAGCACTTTTCCAAATTTGTTATGGGTTTTTTCAAGCTCTGGCAGCGTCGTACGAAAACCATAATTACCACACCCTCCGAATTACATAATTGGTGATTTTCATCGAAAGATGACTTCTAATTGGCAAGTGCGTGCGAGTGTTCTTCCCTCTCACTTCGTCAATTGACTGATATTGATTTATCCAGTGGCGTTGGTATTGTCAGTGACCTTTGTATTTCCAACTTTACTTGGTAAAATAGGTACCGTACGCCATTTGTACTTTTATGACAGATATGCATCATGTTTCCTCGCCTTTTACCGATGCCCTGTAGCTACAGATAAACTTGCCAAACTATACAAAAATGTTGACATCTGACATTTATCACTTTGTTATTTAACTCCAATTTGAATTTGAAGCATATCTTTTAATACTTAAGTCGAACTAATCAAAAATTTGAACCAAGTTGGAACCACATGCAAATGCAATCAACTAACTGTCACTCTAACCTAAACTTCTTTTTTTCTCCAATTTGGGTAACAACCCTTTCTTATTATTATTCTGTTTTATGCTAAAATATGTGACTAAGTTCAATTTATACTAGTGACGTCAAAACAATATTGAATTTGATTAAATAGGGTGCGACTTAATTTGTTTCCTTAGCAATAACGATTTGTTAGTAATTAACAAGAATCTATTTTTAGTACATAAAGCAAACGAATGTCTCTAATAACGGCAATTTGGTGTGGGACGAGATTTATAAGTAATTCCATAATTTTTGATAAAGTCCTCTGTTTTAGGTAACCATTTTCGCCGTAGACAGAATAGGTCGGAAGGGATCCATCATAATATCAGCATTCATGGCTCTAATTTCCTGGATACTGATAGCTGCTGCTGATAGTACGTTGTATCTATACATCGCAAGATTTTTAGTGGGTTTATCGGGAGACGTGGCATTCGTAGCTGCTCCAATGTACGTTGCAGAAATAGCTGATAAAAAAATCAGAGGATTCTTAGCTGGTATCATCTATCTTATGATGCTATTAGGAATACTTATAATCTACGCATTAGCACCATACGTACCATTTTACGTACCGAGTATTGTGGGTTCTATATTAGTTATAATTCAATTAGTAACATTTCCCTTTATGCCTGACAGTCCTTATTATTTAATATCCAAAGGTAAAGACGAAAAAGCTAAAAGACACCTTCAAAGACTGAGAGGAAGTGATGATGTAGATAAAGAAATTAAAGAAATAACAGCAGCAGTTAATAGACAAAGAAGTGAGAAAGGTAGACCTCAAGATCTTTTCTTAATATCTAGTAATAGAAAAGCGGTGATTATAATGGTGATATTAAACGCTGCTCAACATTTTAGTAGCATTAGTGTGATGCTGATGAATTTGCACGAGATTTTACTGTCGGCTGATTCGATATATATAAGTTCAGAAACAGCTGGAATACTATTTGCTGCGCTCATGCTCTTCTCCGCTACAATAGCTGATTTTGTAGTTGATAGATTTGGTAGGAAATGTCTCCTAACAATTTCCAGTTTACTGACTGGTCTTTGTTTATTAGTTCTAGCGGTATATTTCAATTTCAAAAATTATGGTTATAATATATCAGGAGTGTCTTGGATACCAGTTGTCACTGTGATGGTGTACGCGATTGTATTCAAATTCGGTTTGGGTATTATACCTATTGTGATGACTGCTGAGCTTTTCCCTGCTAAAACAAAAGCTATGGGAATGACAATATCTGATTGTGCCTACGTATTTTTCGCCTGGATATCGATAGAGATATACAAGAGGCTTTCCTCTTCTTACGGACATGAAGTACCTTTTTATATTTTTTCAGCGTCTTGTATAATAACTGCTGTTTTTGCACAACTTTATATACCGGAAACGAAGGGAAAGACTTTGGACGAGATTCAGTTTATTCTAAAAGGAGTGCCTTTTCCAATGAGAAGTAATAGCTTGAAATCGGATTCGCTTTCATTTCATGCTACGATAGATAATAAAGACAATAAAATTAGTAATACGGTAGATCAAACCAATGAACAAAAAAGTAGAGTTTGATTTTCAATAATAATAGTAGAAGATATAGAAAATGGCATAAAAGCATTCTCAGGTGCGTACCTGATGTAATATTAATAATAATTGAACTGTTCTAAGCTTCTTTTGTCCAAAAAAACAGTTGCAGTGGAAGGATTTTTTAATAACCTAACAATATCTTCAAAGATCTATTGGAATTATACACACTACATCCGAGAAACTGACACTGATTGAAGCACCTCCAATAAAGATCTTGTGGAAACTGTTAAGCCTGAGATAGAAAATAGTATTTGGTGGTCATTGTATTAACTGAATAATCCGGTCTTAAAATTTGAATATAGGAAGTCCTATTGTAGTTATAATAGTTTTCCATTGGTCTAATACTTCTTCGAAAAATATACACTGAATCTAAATTAAAGTGAAGGCTTAAACAAAGTCTTTTTCTACCTCTGCATTGGAGTGAAGGCTTAGGCAAAGTCTTTTTCTGCCTCTACATTGGAGTGAAGGCTCAAACCAAAGTCTTTTGCTAAAGGACATAGTCCACAGGTTAAGTTGAACCTGATGTTCAATTTTTTAGTTTGTATTTTCAATCAACAGCTGTTTGTAGTTTGATTGAAGATAGTTTCATACTTTTTTGATCCTGAGATAAATCTTCTATGCAGTAATCTTTTTATTTCACGTATCCATAGTTTGACTTTTCCAATGGAGCATGTTATATGAGGATATTGGATTAAAATGTCGACACGAGGTGAAGACACACTAAGAGCTCTTTCACACGGTCAGTGCGTTAGACAGTCCGAACTTTGGCCGTCAGTTAGTTCACTAGCAATACACAGCAAAGCATAGCACTAGTTTTCTCAGTACTATGCTAATTTGGAATTCAGGAAGTTTCAATATCTCTTTATCGGTAAGATGCCATTTTTAACGACTGATATTATTGTTAATTAAGTAACTAGGAGTTCCTATAATAGTACTTAATTCAGTTATTTATACTTAATCAGCTTGTTATGCTAATTAAGCTCGGCTTTGTACAGGGCCAATCACCTTTCCATTATAAACATATTACAAACTCGAGTAGAGTATTTAAACCACAGGTATGAGGTGTTTTGAGGCTTAGGAGGATTTAATGTAAAATCATTTTTTCACGTTCGCAAGATGATTCTAGTAATAATTGAAGTAAATAATTATTATACGCATGAATTCTGAACACATTTTAACATTTTAATAATAATAATTACTTGGGAAAGTTTCTTGAGTAAGTGACTATCATGATAAGTAATACAAATGGCCTATTTATAATGGAGGCTGGTGATTATGTAGTTATAGGTATTGATGAGAGTGATATATATGAATTATAAATATAATATTTATTTTGTTTGTTAGATAACTAAAGTATACAAATAAATTTTAGATTTTTATTGTTTTTTTTTATATTCAATGTTTTGGGACAGGAACAGTTTATTGTAACGTACCATTCAGGACGGACCAGTAGTCAGACCAAATGGTGAAGCAAAAGAACTGTCAAGAGTGTCAATATTTTATCACTGCCACTGCCACTGCCAGAGCACGGCACATATTGTGGCACAAATTTGTAAGCAGAAAATATATGGGCTTTAGCAGCAAGAGCAGTTGATTGTTAAGGTATAAGCACAATCAGGTGGCTGAAGCACACCATTTTGGTGATATAGGAAATAATAAAGAAACGAAGACGTGCCACGAGTCTCAAGCACTTGTGATTCAACTCAAACATGGAATGAATTTCATGGAAAAAACCATTTTCAATTATACAGTGTGGAAACCACTTATGGAATAAAATTCTTTGTCATTATTTTAGAAAATTATGAAAAATGCCGAGACACGTCAACTTTTGAATTGAGTTGTGCGTTGTGTAAACATAAATTTGAATGTACAGGGTGATTCACGCAAGTATGCCAGTCGGTGTGGTTTTTTTAATGAAACACCCTGTATATTTGCATATTTTTGAATTTCTCTCAAAATCCTCTTAATGAACCGATTCCAACAAACTAAATAATGTATGGTCAATTATGAATTATACAGGGTGGAATTTTGAAATTAATAGTTCATTACACTTGAAATATTGGTACTTTTTTAAATTAGCTAAATATGGATTTATCAAAAATTCAAACTAACTAATTATTAGTCGTATTTGTATATTAAACAAAACCTGCTACGCCCATGAATTTTATCATAAATACCTAAAAATTGCATGAAAACGCCAATAATTAGACAAAATCGGTAAATAATGTGGATTGTTTTCTATTCTGTCAGTTGTTGATGTGTTGACAGTTTATACTGAAAAAGTAAAATCTTTGTCAAACACTCTTTCCTTCTCGACATAATAATGAAATATTCAACTGAGACTCACCGAATTGAGATTTTAATGATGATCGGGTACGGGGATAACTGCAGAAGTCAAGTTGAAGTGGCAAATTTATTTAATCACAGGTATCCCGAATCGCCTAATATTTCACAAAGTACTGTGTCTAAAATTCATACACAATGCAGAGAACTTGGACATGTCAAACCATTGAAAAGAAAACCACACTTTGTTGAAGATGATGTGAAAGTGGATATTTTGTTGAGTGTCGAAGAGAATCCAACTTCAAGTACACGTCAAATTGCCCGTGAAAATAATGTTAGTCATACAACTGTTCTAAGATGTGATCATAAAAAAAAACTTCATCCCTACAAATCAACTTTTCTGCAGGAGTTAACAGAAGACGATCCAGATCGTAGAATGGATTTCTGCGAAAGATTGATGAAAAAGCTGAACAGAAATGAGATAGCTCTTGGTACCATTCTTTTTTCTGACGAATCAACATTCACATTGAATGGAGAGGTAAACCGACAGAACTGTAGAAATTGGTCAACAGAGAATCCGAATTGGATGCGTGAGACAGTTACTCAGTACCCTCAAAAGGTGAACGTTTGGGCCGGTATCATAGGCGACCATATTATTGGTCCTATATTTATAGATGGAAATTTGACAGCTGAAAAATATTTATAAATATGCTTAGAAATGAAGTTACTCCTGCGTTGGCAAACTTATATCCCAACGCAATAGATCCTAGCTTGCCGAATGAAAATGTTTGGTTCCAGCAAGACGGGGCAACACCCCATTATGCTTTAATGGTAAGAACTTATTTAGATGAAATCTTCCCCAATAAATGGATTGGACGAAGAGGTACTATTGAGTGGCCAGCTAGATCACCAGACCTTACGCCGTTAGATTTTTTTGTGGGGTTATCTCAAGAACAAAGTATATGCAACACAACCAACTAGCATTGTAGACCTCAAAGACAGGATAACTACAGAAATACTGAATATTTCACCTCAAACTTTAAAACAAAGTTGAGGAGGAGTTCTTTAGGAGACTGTGCTATTGCCAACAACTAGGTGGAGAACATTTTCAGCATTTATTTTAATGTATTAAAATCAAATACATCAGGTATTTAATGTATGTGTTTAATAACTGTCAAAATAAAAATTTCACCCTGTATAATTCATAATTGACCATACATTATTCAGTTTGTTGGAATCGGTTCATTAAGAGGATTTTTAAAATATGCAAATATACAGGGTGTTTCATTAAAAAAACAACACCGACTATGGCATACTTGCGTGAATCACCCTGTACATTTACATTTATGTTTACATAACGCACAGCTCAATTCAAAAGTTGATGTGTCTCGGCATTTTTTATAATTATCTAAAATAATGACATAAAGAATTTTATTCCATAAGTGGTTTCCACACTGTATATTTTATTTATGTCTTCATTACTCTTCATTTCCTTCATTAATTGGTGTTGATCCATCTCTATATTTTCTTCAAAATTGACTTTTTTTTCTGACACACTCTCTAAAACTAATTATAATAGGTATTGCACAATAATATTAGATTCGCTAGCCTATTAAGACATTCCTTTGGTCAAAATATGGATAATAATGTTTGGAGTCAAAACAAAAATTGCATTAAACTTGTGACATCATCCAATGATGATAATGGGACATAAAACTATTGTTTTTTGTTTCAGTTGGGTTGGTATGCATACCGAATGTAATTTGTTATCTTCAATTTCAGTTCTCAAAGCATATTTGTGAGATATAGATCGTGAAAAAAAATATTGCACCGCATAAGTATGGATAGCCCTGACAGTTCAGAAGATAAATGCTATCATAATCTTTTTCTACTCTTGTCAATTTTATCTGGTGAGTGTTCATAATTCTATTAATTCTCAATTTTCAATCTATTTTTAAGAATGAATTATAAACATTTAAAAAACCTCCTGAGTATTGAAAGCCGTTGAAAAACAATCTTTGATTAAATAAGATTGTTTGAGGTTCATATCTCAACTGTCACTCTAGAGTATTTATTGTGATTAACTCCCAAAACTGTATGGAACAGACCTAAGAATCCTCATATCCCCAAAAAGCTTCAAGAATGCTTCAATCTAATTATTCCTCCGCAGTAACACCCATACATAATTGGTATCTGCCAGTTTGATAGTCTTCAGAAAACCACACTCATTATTCTGAAAAACTAAATGTTTGGGCTGGGGTATTAGAAGATTCTGTGACTGGTTTCTTGTTATTCAAACAATGAAATGCTCATCGATATGCTGGAGTGAACTATTGAGCCCACAATTATTCATGAACTAAAGAGCTAACAGAACGACGTTGACAATCCAGATTTAGATTGAAATTTATTGAACTTCTAGCAGGGCGGAGCACCTCTCCATTACGTAGTAGCAGTTAAGAACTAGCTAGACAATGGTTATCCAAATAGATGGATTTGAAGGTGAGGTACCATTGAGTGGCCACCTAGGTCACCAGACTTGCTACCCCCTGGAAGAAGGTTTCTATAAAAATGCGCATGAATATTTTGATCATGGCTTTAAGATTCATTATACGTTAATATCTCAAATTTACTTATGCTATTCTTTTTTCTCATTAGGAACAATTGGTGCTGTGTCAAATGGAATGCATGTAGGCTATTCAGCCCCACTATTTCATCCATTCGAAGGTGAAACATCAGTTTTTGATAGAAATGTAACTCTACAGCAGTCACATCAAAATAGCATCAACGAACAAATGTTAATTAAAACCTTCTATTTCTTTGGAGCTTTAATAGGAATTCCGATCAGTGTTTTTTGCAACAATATTAGCTTCAAAATAGTGACTACAATAAATTCAACAGTTTCTTCGATATCGTGGATTTTAATAGCTTCAACTACTTCTTGGACGGGGCTGAATACAGCAAGAACACTAGCAGGAATAAGCACAACATTAATGTTAATAACAGTGCCGAAATATTTAAAAGAAATAGCAGCAATAAAAATTCTCAAACGGTTGAAATATATAATTTATGATTTGCTACTTTTGGGAATATTTATCGCTTACGTGTTGGGAACAATAACGCCAAATTTGGTAACTCCGTTACTGGGAGCTTCTATAAGTGTATTACAATTGATACTATCTTTCTTCATGTCGGAATCACCATATTTTCTTTTATCAAAAAATAAAAATTTAGAAGCTAGATCAGTATTACAAAATTTAAGGAAAAGAAACTTCAATGAGAAAGAAATAGGTATTATAATAACCACTATGATTAAAGAGGAGAGAGAACTAAGAAAACTGAAACTATTTAGCCCAATAGAGAATAGAAAAGCTACAGTGTCTGTCACTATAACTATCGCTGCCCAACAATTTACTGGGATAACTGTATTTATCATGAATTTACATGAAGTATTGTACAACTGTGATATTTTACAGTCCCACATTATGAGTATAATATTTATTCTACTGATCGTTCTCATGGAGTATCTATACAGAAGTATATTGATTAGACATAGCTTAAAGTTACAAATAATCAGTGCTATACTAAGTACAATAGCTTTATTGACTTTAGCTACTTATTCAACTTTGAAAAATAACGGCACAAACTTGAAAGATTTCACATGTATTCCAGTGATATCACTTATTATTTTTGGAGTATCATTTAAATATGATAAAGGATATTTACCAAAAGATATTGTTGATAGCTACTATCCAGACGCATTTAAAAATATAGGATTGATATACGCTACTTTTGTTCAAGTTTTGGGAGCTTGGATGTCGGTAGAATTATTTCAAAGATTAGAAATTCACGTTGCAATATACATATTCGTATTTATCAATGTAGCCAGCACAATATTTATTGTATTCCACTCACCTTCTGTGAGAAGAATAGACATGGAACGATCTACCTATTCTGGAAATGATATTGGAATGTTCGGAGATAAAAACGAAGCTCATGGTTATGACGATGTAGAGACAGAATTGTAAGTATTGAATAATTTTTTGCAGATCATACAGTATATTTCAGAACTACAGTATAACCTACTCACACAGGTGATACAGAGTTGCGAGCATTGTTTTCGTAATAGACGCAGATTTCGCGTGTAAGGAACGCAAAAGAGATGTGGAGAAAAATGTGTCCCTGAATGAGTACCGTGGATTAGAAGCATGATAGATAAAAGAAATATTTGAAATACCCAAATGCAACTTTTCTCTAATCTTCTTAGTTTGTAAGATACAGAAACGTTTGTGTTCAAATTATTTGTAAGTGATCTTCGAGTAGGCATGAGTTTCTAGTAAGAGTCGAACTCTTTCCCCCTCATTTTCGGTATATTCACCATCTGGCTTCCTTAAAGCCATATCTGTGTTGACCCTACTTTTCGCTATAACTTTGTAAAGTCTTACCGCAGCAGGTGTTGTGTTTAAATCTTCACAGAACTTCCTGAAGCTATTTCTTTTAGCTTTTCTAATTTCCTTGTAGTGGGTGTTTCTCACCTCGGTGTATATTTGCCAGTATCCGGTGAGTTTTGCTTTATTAAAAAGGTCCTGGGTTTGAGATCTTAGTACTGACAGATGTTTGTTCCACCAGGGTGCATCTTTGTGGCTTCGTTGTTTTTGAAGAGGGCAGCTCGATTTAAGCGCATCGATTATTGCCCTGTTCAGATCCTCAAGCTCATTTTCCAGGTCGAGATGGTGCTTAGCCCTTCCTTTCCTTTGGATATGTGCTAGATTTTTTTTAGACAGGTGTTATAGTTGTCCCAATCTGTTTTTCTTGGTATTGTCCTGAGGCTTACCTCAGGTATGCCCAGCTCTAACTTGAATGTTATGATACTGTGATCGGAGAGAGATGGTTAATCCGATACTCTCCAATCTTTTACTATATGTTTTAGATCCTGTGTTGCCAGTGTAACATCTGAAACTTCTTGCCTTACCCTTTTTACAAATGTCGGGGTATTCCCTATGTTGTGGATATTAAGGTTTCCATTAAGGATATATTCTAAAAGTTGCTCACCTCTTTGGTTGGTGTTGCTACTGCCTCAAACGGTGATGTGTGCATTGGCATCACATGCTGGAAGTAGAGGTAGTCTTTTCTCTTCACAGTACTTCACCAGCCTTTGTACCTCTGGGGGTGGTGCAGGCCCATCTCCCTCAGAGTAGCATGATGCTATTACTATTTCTTTGCCCTCCTTCTTGTGTTCGAGATGAAAAGATATGAAATAAAATATGTATTTCTTCTGCACCTTTTAACAGCCTTATCTCACAAACTAACAAGGCTAAGGAAAAGTTGCATTTGGGTATCTTAAATATTTCTTAACGATCTATCAAGCCTTGAATCCACGGTATTTATTCACGGGACACCCTGTTTAGTGATAGGTTTTTCCATAATGGGAATGACTATTTACCTGAAGCAATCTTAGTTGTAAAATGAGATATACCAAAGACTTTTGGAATATATTATTATCTATAGCTTGCCTCAAAGTATATCGTCTTCACTTTCGCCGGCAATCATAAAATTAATGGGCCATTGACACAAAAAATCATTTTGCCAATAGCTGCTGTAGAAGAGATAGCCAGTGACGGAGTATTTAAAATTATTTCAAAAAGGATCAAATTCACAAATACAATCTCTCTCTCTCTCAAATATCTTTTTGTATTTTCATTATACATCCTTTGTTTTTTATTTAATGTGTGCAGACTATCTCCAAACTTTTAACTTTTTCCTCCTAAATGAGAATTAATTTAAAAAACTTCAACTAGGCCTCCGTTGCTCTGTCACTTGACTGTTGTTGGGTTTTATTTTGAGGTAAAATTATTTTAAGAAGGTCGTATGTGGTCGTATTTACATGATTGCCGTCAAAAGCGAAGACGATATACTTTGAGACAAACTATACGTACATTGATAAAGCATAAAAAAGTTAAATATAGGAAAAAGTTTGTCGAGTACGTCCATTAAACTGTCTTTTTCACATCACTGCCACAGCGTGTTTCAATTTACACTTTTAAAAGTATAGTATAACAATATTTTATTATTTTGCATACAATGTACAATCTAAGAATTCTAATTATCTATAAAACAATAGCACACCACGCATATTTTTAAAGAATCCGGATGTGCAGTTTATTCAATCAATAAAAATGCTTTCGAATCAACTAAATTACACATGCGAATGCTTTAAGATCGTTATCTACAGTGTGGAACAGCAAAATCGAATAAACTCGATAACGAGTGAAGTGGTGTTGGGAAAAACGCTTGGACACGTCTATTTGTATTTTTATGAGCATTTGAAAAAAAATATAATAATAGGGTGTGTCATGTGACAGTGGTCAATACCAACAATGCTAACGAAAGGTGGAAAATAGAAATATGAAGAAAATAGAAATATAAAGAAAATATTATTGTAGAATTCTTATTGAAACCACACAAAAAATGTATGCACCCTGGAAAAACTTTTTTTTTCAATGTATTTCAGCTACAACAAAACATTCATGTAAGTACATACTACGAAACAAAAAATGTTGGCAGCTGTCTCGAGATAAAGATATAATAGTTAAAAACGAGAATAGTTTAGTCCAACGGTGAATCGAAGTACCTACATTCAAGTGATTTTTAATTCTAATTATATTTAATGCTTTTTAAATGTATTGTAAAAATAACCAGACCCTACGGTATGTATATTTTCAATAATTACTAATATCTTCATATTTTCAACATATTTAATTGTTTCACTATGCTTCGACTGGAAATAAAGAATATTTGTAGCTCTTTTCAATTTATGCTGTAGGTATTTATTAAACCCATTATCTGCTATATCTTTTTTTCAATTTTTGTAGTTTAATTCTGTCACTCAGTTTTATTACCGAGTGTTTTTTTCAATTAACTTTATCAGTTAGTAGTAGCCAATTATTTGTAATGAGTTTATATCCATAATGCTTCTGTAATATATCATTATTCAACTGTACGCATTTCATTTCAGTGGCTCCAGGTTTTTTTACTCCAACAACTATCGAATTGAAATGTGGTCTTATTACTTTTTCTTCTCGCTTTCTTCTGATTCCTGGATTTCGTTGAGGAACTTTGTCTTCGTTTTTTAAATATTTTCATATCATATTTGGCTGCTGTCAAAAGTTCTCTGTAACCACAATTTTTCTAGCAGGACAAACAACTGTAAGTGGTCCTTCTTTATTTCACAATAATTTACATCTTTCCTCTGCTATTGATAGATACTATAATAACCAATTGAGGGTGAAGAAAGTGACAGAGATGATAGTTGACATAAGCAAGGACTGCATCTTTAAACATGGATTATTCTAAACTTGACACATGATAATTAAAGAAGTAGGTAACTATGTCAATCGAAAATAATGCAACATTTCGTGTAGAGGCTATTGTAACTCAAGTAAATATTTTTTGTATGTCCATCCTTCCTCCTTTCATCTGAACACTCTGTATAGTAACGAATTCAGTTGATACATTTGTATATTTGGAAAAAATTATAAATCTATTTATAGTAAATAAATACAACTGTACAATTGAATGTTTGATTGTTGTTAATAAAGTCAAATTGGAGAGAAGGCGGGGTTAAAAATTATTTCAGTTTTCATGACTTATATCGTTTACCAAAACTTAAATTCAAAGTGGTCTGTAGCTTTGTACTTGTTATATGATGTAAACATTTCATTATTTTGTTATATTTTGGTAAGTTGAAAATAATTGTTTTAATAGCGTTTTGGTAAATGTTATTTGAAAACTTTTTTGTTGGGTCTACCCTAAGACTTCTCAATCACAAGATTCTATGAAGTTATTCACTTTTTTATATTCTTCAGATCTCAAAATGACAGTGGCCAGTGGCATTTCCTTTGTCAGATTTTGTTGTTGTGAACTTATTGATAATCTTCCACTTTCTTCTCTATTTGATTTAATGCTAAAATGTTATTTTTTGTTTGACGTTCAACCCTCAAGAGTTTCATATTTTCAATCAAATATTTCTCTTCAAATATTTTATTGGGTCAATCACAATATAGGACACTATAAAATTATTTGAAATTTTCATATACGTATATATATAATTTTCCATTAAAGTGGAATTCTTTTCACATTTAATACACTGATGAACGAAATAATAAAATTATAACCAAAACTTTCACAAAAATTCCTTGAATAGGGTCTGTAATTGGTTCCAAACACAAGTTAAACAATATTTTCAATTGATTAAGTGTGTATTAAAAAAGGATAAAAAAAAGATTAAAAAAAGACAGGAATACGATACATCGAATTTAACTGCTGACAGAAAAATAACTCAAGCCTCACATAGTAAAACATTTTTGAACGAGACTTCAGTAACTCATTCCCCTTATGACTCTTCCTTTTGATGGCCAGCTCTAGTAAAATTCGAAAAATGGAAAACCACAATCAGTTGACACTGACATGTGTCTTAAGCGTCAATCTGTTGCACTGAAGCATTCCAAGTAAATTGTTCGTATGTGATTCAAAAAATGTTATGAAAACCTTTTTTCAATACAGTGTATTATATTCAATGCCAATAACAATCAAAACTCACAATAATTTTTATATGGAAACCGCTGCTGGACACTTTGAAGACACACAGGTACACTCCCGAAAATATTTTACACTCACAAAGGTATACTCCCGAAAATGTTCTACACTTACATAGGTACACTCACGAAAATGTTTTACAGTCATGAACGTACACTCCCGAAAATGTTCTACACTAACAAAGGTTCACTCACGAAAATATTCTACTCTCACAAAGGTACCCTCCCGAAAATGTTCTACACTTACATAGGTACACTCCCGAAAATATTCTACACTCACAAA
>CAJUYG010000064.1:177918-210206 GCA_910591675.1 Galerucella calmariensis | reverse complement strand
TCTACACTTACATAGGTACACTCCCGAAAATATTCTACACTCACAAAGGTACACTCCCGAAAATGTTCCACACTCATAAAGGTACACTCCCGAAAATGTTCTACATTCACAAAGGTACACTCCTGAAAATGTTCTACACTTACAAAGTTACACTCCCGAAAATGTTCTACACTTACAAAGTTACACTCCCGAAAATGTTCTACACTTACAAAGGTACACTCCCGAAGATGTTCCAAACTCGCACCGTTCTTCTACTCAACGCACAAAATTTATTTATTAATAACCCTCTTACACAAGTGAAGTGTGTCATAGACATTATTGATTGACTATATACCGGCCGTCCTATTAGTAAATACAAAAATATATTATTTAGAAAAACAGCAGCTTGGAAACTGAATTTTGTTGATTTGTAAAAAAAAAATTGTATGGGTACTTGGAAAGTTCAACATGTAGATTTAAAAAAAGCAAATCGTTTAAATAGGAGCGCATACATGACAGGCAGTGCGCGGGTATCCACAGTTTTTGGTGGAAATCACAGATAGAGCTACCTTCTCATGCTGTCCCTCCAGGATAAAAGCAAGATATAATTACTCCTTTCTAATACATGATCGCTTATGGAACATATTCAACTGCCCTCTATCCTTAATTCATTCCCTCCTACATTCCCTCCTCTGTTTCCTCCTTCATTCCCTCCTTCCTTCCTTCCTTCCTTCCTTCCTAAAAATCGGTGAAAATACTCGTACAAAGCATACAGTGTTAACCACCTTTAAAGTTGTAATGCTTATTTTTCAAGGTGTTTGGAGCCTCAAGTCAACACCGTGGACAAGATGACTGTTTCTGTGACCTCTGCAAATATATTTGAAGGAACCTTTCCCCAATTAGTTGCTGTTTTAGCGGGTGAGTATTCGCTCATATTATCTTCATCCATTCTGAGCTAAATGAGAATATATTTTTCCACGTTTACAGGTACTTTGACTGCAGTTAGTGATGGCATGCAGTACGGATGGACTTCTCCAGTATTACCGATTTTAATGAGTCCAGATTCACCAATTAAAGTTACCGAGTACCAAGGCGAATGGCTGGAAACGTTGTTAATGTTGGGATCCTTTTCGGGACTCTCTATTACAATGTACTTAGTGGATAAAATTGGTAGAAAACGATCAATTCTTTTAGCTACTTTTGTGACTATAATGATTTGGGTTGTAACAGCAGTAGCACCTAGAGTTGAATACATTTTTGTAGCTAGAGCTTTCGCTGGATCGGCTGGAAATATGGCGTTCGTAGCGACACCTATGTACATCGCTGAAATAGCTGAACAAAAAATAAGAGGTTTTCTGAGTAGTCTCATTTATCTAATGATGCTTGTTGGTATACTTATCATCTACGCTGTAGCTCCTTACATTCCGTTTTACGCCCATTGTGTTCTCGGGGCTGCTTTGGCATTTATTCAACTTGTGATATTTCCTTTCATGCCAGAAAGTCCTTACTATTTACTTTATCAAGATAATCACGAAGCTGCCGAGCGATCCTTGAGAAGACTAAGATCAACAGGGAAAAATATAGATAAAGAATTAGAAGATATCAAAGCAGCTGTGGCTCGTCAAAAAACCGAGAGGGGTAAAATTCAAGACTTGTTTCTTGTACCAAGCAATCGACGAGGAATGCTGATCATGGCGATTTTAAATGCAGCACAGCATTTTAGCAGTATAAGCGTTCTGCTTATGAACGTACATGTTGTATTAGAGGCAGCTGGTTCTATTTATGTTGAATCTCGTATAGCTGCCATTATGTTTTCTGTGATAATGTTATTAGCTGCAACAGTAGCTTCATTTTCTATCGATAAGTTTGGAAGAAAAACTTTATTGATACTATCCAGTATTGCTTCATCGATATGTTTATTGGTCCTCGCGATTTATTTTAGCTTAAAGAATTCAGGTTATGATACAGGTCCTGTTAGTTGGATTCCCATAGTTTGTGTGATGCTGTATGCGCTTTGTTTTAAATTGGGTTTGGGAATGGTTCCCATAGTACTTACTGCCGAGTTGTTTCCCACGAAAATGAAAGCCTATGGAATGACGATTGCCGATGGATTTTACGTTATTTCTTCGCTACTATCTTTACAAGTATATCAGAGGCTTAAAGATTCTTTCGGACTGCAATATCCTTTTTACGTATTTTCTTTTTCTTGTATAGTAGCTGCTGTTTTTACTTATTTTTTTATTCCTGAGACTAAAGGAAAAACTCTGGAGGAAATTCAGATGATATTGAAAGGAGAGCATGGTAAGCCGAATACAGCTACCAAGGAGTAGAAAGCTTAGTTATATATTCTTTAGATAAGTTGAGTTCAAAGTCACCGGGAACATTCAAACAAGTACTCAGAGGCTCTTTATAGGAATACACACACAGTCAGATGACGTTCTTGTGAGGGGTTGGCAACCCTTGGTAGTCCCCTTCTATACCTTGTTTTTAAACTAGGAGGAGCATTTTAAGAAACCTCACTTATACCACTAAGGGCCAGTTGTATGTAACGTAGTTAACCAATTGATCAACTGAACCAGGTTCATATGTTGACCATAGTCAAATCAATCAATCGTTGTACGAAAGATGTTTGTGTTGTGATCAGTTGAACCACAGTCAAATTAATATTTTTATTAAACCAATGGTTCAATGAAACTCAAAGTCCAAACCACAAAATTTTTTAATAAAAGTTCCTCAAAAAGGACACTTATAATGTGTGCTACTAGTTTCGGTACAATATTACCATCATCAGGCTACAATATAAAGAGAAAAGGTAAACTTAATCGTTGAGTGAAAAATAATAAGAGACGCGGAGCCCATGCTTTAAAATGTTCATGATCCCCCACTATTATTGTAAAACTCAGTTGCCGTAATGATGCGCCTCTAGCGCGAGAAACGAAAACTAGCCACTTTGGTAATCGCGTTGATAGGAAACAAACAGTTTGAGATTAGACCCATTTAAAATATTCAGAAAACAATCTTCTACTGGTGGCGTCTTTTTTGTATGGATGCGGACAAAAGTAAAATATGAATTGTAGGTACTGATCTTTGAAATTCTTTATTTTTGTTTTCTAAAATTTTTATAAATTTGCACAAATTATATAGATATACAATAGTTTTATATGCATTCTATTGCAAATTTTTAATTAGTTTCAACAAAAAATAAATAACTTCCTCACTATACATATACATTAGATAAGCTATCATGTAAAAAGGAAAATTTTGTTTAATTCAGATATACAGGGTATTCCAGAAAAGTGATGTTTCCAATCTGACTACAGTTTTTTTGAAACATCACCGAGACATTTAAAAAAAGAACCAAAATGAAATTGAAAATATTGCAGAGAGTGTACAATGTAACATTTTCTGGCAGTGAGTAAACGAACTTTTTTAAAAATCATAATTTAGCACGGATTTCTTAGTAGCATAAATTTTCCAAAAATGTTTATCATAAAATTTTATAATGCTTGTTGAAAGTATCACAAATTTTGGAATTTGGATTCAGAATTAAATTCTGAGTAAATGGGAATTTTTGAATTTTTTTGCCAAGAAAAATTGTAATTGTTATAAACAAAAAACGTATAGAGAAAATGAGGGTCTCCGTTTTTTGGTTATAACTTGGAAAATATTGAAAATAGCGTCTTTTTGAAAAAAGATTCTAAAAGAGGAGAAAATTTCAGAAGGACAAGTCCCGATTCCCGAAACTGTAACTCCATTATTTATAATTTTAAATTGACGTTGAAAATACCGCTATGCGCGGCCGTTTTGCAGCTGCGGTGTCACCGCCAAGCCAACAAAGCATCACAAAATAATTTTTTTTTAAATATTTGTTATGAATAAAGAAATTTGAATAAATTACAGTTTTTTTTAGACTTGAAAGAATATAGTCCAGTAGACAAAAAATTTTTCACTTCATTTTTGTTAAAGTTATTCAATTGTTAATTAACTAATTTTTTGTGGACTTTAGACAACTGAAAATCAGTTCTAAAAGTTTAAATAAAGTACCTAAAAATTTTTTGAATTCTGGGAGGTTTTCTTATTGACAATAAACAAAATTCCGTTAAAAAAGTTCGAAATAGTATATTACGTAACGTGTGCGGAAAGTGACATTTTTCACACGAGTGGGAAGTATTGTCTCACGAGCGCAGCCGAGTGGGACAATCCCACGAGTGTGAAAAATCACTTTCGCACAAGTTATGTACACTATTTTTCCTACGACCACGCGATATACTTTTACCAAATTAGGCATGTATAATCTTGCTTTTTTATGTAGATGTGAGAGGTTTTACATATGTGTATTTGTAAATACTTTATATGGTTTTGATTACTTATCTTTGAAATTGGCCCAGAAAATTGTGATTTTTATGCAATGGAAAAAAGTACCTTTATAAAAAAGTTAAAATTAATATTTAACTTGTTGCCTACCTGTAGGAGATTGAAAGTATTAACTAGCTATTTTAAGGATTCATTGTTCAAATAATTGAAAACGGATATTTATTGTTTTAATAACATGAAAGTCCAATAAATGTCGATATAAACACATTTTATTTTGGAGAATAAATAAACTGTTGTGTATATTTCCCTAGCGCTTATTAGTGTACAAGAATTGCATTGTAAACATTTTTTTTGGAGTTCTAATGAGGATAGCAAATGATGAATTTAGAAAAAAAAACGATTTCTTAATTAATAATTCAAAGGAGTGATAAATAAAAAAAAAGATTATAAACAATTAAAAAATTTTTTAATTTTAAAATTCATTATTTGACCAATACAACAGAATGGCAAAAAAATTTTTTTTTAAATATTAAAATAGTCTGTTTAACAAATTTATAAACAAATAACGTAAAAAATTTTTTAGTAATGAAATAAGATGCAAAAAATAAATAAAAAACCAGAAGAAATAAAAAATATAAAAAAAATTTTTTTTAATAACATAATATGGATTTGTCATTTTTTGTTAACTTAAAAAAATAATAATAAACAAATGAAAAAACTTTTTTGAACTTTTTTAACGGAATTTTGTTTATTGTCAATATGAAAACCTCCCAGAATTCAAAAAATTTTTAGGTACTTTATTTAAACTTTTAGAACTGATTTTCAGTTGTCTAAAGTCCACAAAAAATTAGTTAATTAACAATTGAATAACTTTAACAAAAATGAAGTGAAAAATTTTTTGTCTACTGGACTATATTCCTTCAAGTCTCTTTCGGGAGTCGGGACTTCTGAAATTTTCTCCTCTTTTAGAATCTTTTTTCAAAAAGACGCTATTTTTAATATTTTCCAAGTTATAACCAAAAAACGGAGACCCTCATTTTCAAAAATTCAAAAATTCCCATCACCCCATCACTCAGAATTTAATTCTGAATCCAAAAAACCAAACCCCATATTTTTAAAATCATTAGAACTATTTTTCGCAGAAAACTCACTTCCCTACTAGACTATAAATAAAACCATCATATTTCGTAAATTTATCACGTGATCGTAAAAAATATATACCTACTAATTATAAAAGTGAAAAATAATGAAGTAGGCTTATGTCAAAATTCTCAAATTATAACACAAAGAATAGGTCCGGTCTTGTAAAGTGAATTACTATTTCACAAATTTTCTTATTTTTGAATCCCTCAGGGTAGTTATAATCCAATTTGATATTTCCTGAACGCTTTACCCATTCTCTTAATCGGTTACTGTCTTTTATCGCGAATTTAAAAAATGATACAGATCCCTCAGTTTCTTTCTTTTCCTTTACATTGCTACAGTTAATATAACTGCATTTGACCGAATATTTTCCAGACATAATTCTACTAGTTCAACGAATGGTAAACACCAATAAGTAAACAAAATAAAATACGAATCGTCAGTGAAAAACTAATAAATAAAATCGTTCAATGAATAATTATTACGTATACTTAATCAACGATAACAAGCACAGCGTACACGGTGTACAGAACAGCTAACGCGAAGTAACAACAACGAGATCTAGACGTCGACTGGCAAAAATAAGAAGGATTTTAGATATGCAATCGACAGCGCCATCCAATTATTAGAAGGATTTTCGGCTACAAATAGTTCCATAAGGTCGCGCTTCTTTCTACTTATCATTCAACGACTTAATACATGAAGATCTTACAAGATTATGTTAAAATAATTAAGCAAGAAATGTTAATAGATATAAAATGAATATGAAAACTTAATAAAGTTAATAATACAAATTCTCAAATTTTGTATTATTAACTTTATTAAGTTTTCATATTCATTTTATATCTATTAACATTTCTTGCTTCAAGTGCTTCAAATTTTATCGATGATTTTTTTCTTATCCACGAAAACTTGTTTATTTGGCAAAAATATGAAAACAAACCGATTGATAAAATCACGAGTCCGTTAGGACGAGGAATTTTATCTAAATTCGGTTTGTTTGAATGTTTTTGCCTCAAATAAACAAGTTTGAGTGATGAAAATGAAAAATTATGTGATAAAATTTGAAGAGCGAGTTGTATTTGGGAAGATTATTTTTTTCAACAATTTAAAATTTTGTATTACCTGAATGTTCAATATTATTCTCTTGGGTGATGGCACTCAATCGGTTTGTGTTCAATAAACTTCGAAGCACTTTTAGTTGTCAATAATGACAAATTCAAAGTAAAATTTTGACGTTTCGATGTAAACAAGGTATTATCGATGAGGAAGCAGAATTATCAGTATAATACCGAATGATTGGCTAGAATAATGTATTGCTATTGGTTAAAACCACCAAAATGTCAGATTTTGACAAGTGAAAAAAATAATCATATAAACACAAAACTGACAAATATCGTTGTCAGTTCTATTAAAAAAGCTGTCTGAAACGGGCGACAATTTAACCAATCACCAGGCTGCAGAAATGCCAACTTAAACTCAAATCGCTCCTATTAGTTTAAAAACAAGGTATTGTCTTTCACCATTTGTCACTTGATTACTTTAAATTTTTCAATCAAACGCCAGTGTATGTCGAAGTTTATATCTTCATTTCTTGGCTCATTTGAAAAACATGCAGAAAACGTTTTGGCGGCCCTTAACTATCAGCAGCCCTCGCTCAAGCATCTAATAGCCTGAGGCTACTAAAGCTCATGCTATTACATATTTAATGTCACGTAGGAGATAGTTCCAATGTGAGAAAACAATCAAAATTAATGAAAATATTGCAAAAGCTTCAACATTCTTCCAGGCTGACGAACATAATGGAACGTCCCATTTTAAAATGTCAAAAAATAGTAAAGAATAAAGACTAAATAATTCATGGATACTTATTTAAATTTCGAATTTCCAATATCTCTATTTAAATCAATCAAATTGAAGCTTGTCTTCAAAATATAATAGTCGACTCGATATGACGTTAAATCGGTTGAATGCAGCGATATTTGGTAAAATATTTCATATTTCAATGGAATAGTAACAGAGACAGGCTTGTCTGGCAATTACTGATGCCGTCAGCAGTAATGGGAATATTTCTGAATCCACCTCCTCTCAATATATTTCTAGAAACGGATGCTCAAATAGTGACATTACTTGTCACGTTCGAGATTTTACTTTTTGTATTGTTTTTGATTTTCAAACATGTAGGGCCGAATTCAGAAACGACACTACTACTACACTCCTTTTACACTCAAATCGCGACTCGACCCTCAATTTTGGTATTCAAAAACCATGTAGGTTGAGTAACTCATATGAGTAGAGATTGTAGTGCACTAGTTTCTGTTTCGAGCTGTCAACATTGTAATTTTTGGTTTATTTGAACTAAATTTGACAATTCATATTAATCATTTCACTTGTGTATCCATTCCCCGAATATAGATAACCTCAAAAATTATATTAAAAACTTTATCATTCATTGAATGAATATGAGCGAACAAAAGAAATATATAACACCAAGTGAAAAAATATATTTAACGGAGCTAGTGGCTCGAAATGAAAATATTATAGAGTGTAAGAAAACGGATTTAGTGAATGCATCCGAAAAAAAGAAAACGTGGTCTATTATCACTACAAAATTCAATTCTGTACCGGATCACACAAACGTAAGTAGTATTGAATAATAGTAAATTTCATTCCCATACAGTATTACTATGACCTAACTTTTACAAAAGTAATAATAATTGGATTTGACTTGACAGCGAACTCCACAACAACTTCAAAAAGCATGGGAGAACATAAAATGCAGAAGGAAAAAGGAGCTATCGAAAGAAAAACAGCAGAGAATGGCAACTGGCGGTGGAATTATTAAAGCACCGCCGAATGATGATGCTACCGATGTCATCTTAGATTGTGTAGACATCGAAATAAAAGATGTCATTGATAGCGACGTGGCTATGCTAAGCCTCATATCTTTCCTCTGAATTTCAAATTTGTTAAAATTCTTCCTATGCTTGAACTTAACCAGCGATACGTTTTTAATGCTTTAACGTGCTTAGAACTAGCTCAACTATTAGCAATAACCAAACTATAAAAAATACACTTAAAATCTAAGTTGACATCTGTCTGTTAAAAGTCCTTTCAAGCTTCAAAAATGGTAAAAATTTGTCATTTAACTTAGAGGAAGCTTTAATGGTAAATTTTTGGTAATGAAACAAATCACTACACTACAAACGACCTTTTACGCTTAAAGGTTCCTTTAAAAATATTATGAAACTGGCACTTAATGTAACGTTGTCTATATTGGTCAAACCATTCGGAATTTTGATATTAGACACAATGAGACACTTACGAGCATACATATTAAAACTACCAGATTAATCACATTACGGAAAACATTTGCGTGACACCTAACACAGAATTTGATGAACTGCATATCTGTGATAAGAAACAGGATCTAGATTTCCTTGAAGAATTTGAAATTATGGAACACTTAAGAGATCCACAATGAACAGATGCATCTAGGGAGCTCTCCTATAGTATAGTATATTAAAATATAAGTGGATATTGAGGTATTTAAAACACGCGCGATTTTTCGAGCAGTGCTCAAAATTTAGCAAGTGTTTTAAAGACCAGTTATCCACGAATACTTTACGCTATTTTTTTTATTGGTGCACTTTGAAATTATAAATACTGGTATATAACTACTACAACAACAAGAAATGGAAATCATAGATGGAAATAAGAACTAAATGTCAAATGGTTGAATTCGTGATGTATATGATGTATACCTTGCGTTGTCATGGAAATGAGAAAAGAATGAGTAAACTAATTTGTATTTTGATGGAAGTTCAACCTCATTGAGTTCTGTGAATGTCAATAGTATTAATTTGATTACCATTTCCTAAAATTTGAAAAATCGAAATAATAATTCAAACAATACCAACGGCACTTTCCATTTTAATTCATAAATTTGACATTGTTAAATATTGTTGGAATAAAAGTTTTGACGTTACAAACTACTCCTGTCAGATTGATAATAAAAAAATTGTCACTTAGACATTTTTTAGACCATAGATTTAGACTTCGTTTCTCGAGTTGTTGATGTTGCCACGGTAACTTTAAAACACGAGCGTTTTTTAAAGTTCGATTTAAACACGCTGAGGCGTGCTTTAAATAGGTGAAATGGTTCACCAATAAAAAAATTGTCTTTTTAAGTAACAATTGTAAGGATCAGCAGCTATTGGTTTCTTTGGTTTCCTATCTAATTAAATATAATTTTTATTAAAGTGGAGTTAATTAGAAACTTTTTGTTTCATTTAGAATAGTATATATGTAGATTCCACAAAATAAGGGTCCAGACAGTAAATTCAAATAAATCTTGCAGATCATGGAATTAAACAATATAACTTTTTTAAATCTACATTATATTTAGAAGATTTTAACAAATTAAATTGTTTCATTTCATCATTTAGTATGGATGGATCTACATGAAGTAAAAGCCTCATCTATTCAAATCTTGCATACTTTTTTTCATATAAAACTTCGATTTCTTACGAATGATAGTTGAAAACGACCAGTAGATAATTGTAGATTATTTTACTAAGACATGTTGAGTGCATTCAAGGTTAGTATGCAAGTGATATTCGTGAGTTGCAAGAAGTAATAATATTACACACACACAATGCTACTACCGGGTAGTGTTACAGATAAATTCCAGGGGACCTTTCCTCAAATTTTAGCAGCTGTTTCAGGTTGGTATTTTTAATAGATTTATATTTGTATTAGTGGGTATAAAAGAAAGTGCATCTGCAGTGGGAAAAGTGGTGAGTTTTACAATTCTCATTATTGTTTCTTTTTTAAGATTTCAGTTAATTAAGCGGTCGTGAGAGAAAAGACCTGGTTTATGTTTATGTATTTTTTAGTTGATACTTAAAATTATTGAAAATATTCCAAAAAGTTTCAGGCAGGTAGACAAAAATATTTTGCAAGTGAATAATTTTAATTAAAAAAAAGAGTGACCACAATTATAATTCAAAAGAAAAACATATTAAGGAATAAATAATTCATAAAGATTTATTTCCCAAGGTTCTATAACTGCATATTATTCAAATAAACACTGATTATTGATGGCTTTTTTTATTGGTATACATTTTAATGTTTATGAAATGAAGAAAAACCTATTTGTATTGTTCTGTCATTTGAATTGTACAGCAATTAGTCGTTTAATCTGTTTATACAGTGTGTCCATAAAGTAATGCATAAATAAACTGTAACTCAAGTAACACGAAAAAAAATGTCGATTTTTTATATAAATTTACTATTGTCACTGGTTTCTCCTACATCTGACAGTTAATAGGTTGTAATGGCAACCAATCTATTCAAGGGAAATTTTATGTAGATAAATTAACTCCAATGTTAAAATGTCATATACCTGGGAATGTTATTGTCACTTTGACATCGATAAAAAAGGTGCATCCTTTTTTATCGCGATAAAAACTCCTCTTCCTGAATATCTAGTGAGCGGACGTCACTTTTACACAATGACAATGAGTGGCAAGTTTGGTTAATAAAGATAATTATTGTTGTTGTTCATCCATATATTCTGTCGTTAATTTATCTTGCCAAAAAACACTCGAGCTTTTCTTTTATTAGATAAATTTCTCTTTAACTCAAAGTTTTGCCAATCACTAAATTTGCTCGAAAAACTGACATCAGATGTGACCCGGAATGACAGGAAAAACGGAAGTCATTTTACAATAAATATAAGCATCAGTTTCGACTGTTTATATCTGCCAAATTTCATACATGTCATATGAACAGTTTTCGAGAAATTGGACTGTCAAAACGTCGTGGGACACCCTGTATATACATAGTAGATATCTCTTCTTCTACATTTGCCTGATTACAAAATATTTTCCATAATGTGAACAGTTTCAAAAAGAATCTCTTCAACTGTTTTTATATTTATTAAATTGTTAATAATTCTCTAGCATGAAAGCATGTATCTAGTTCTTGAATGACCTTTGTTATATTCAATAACGTAGGCGTGTGTATAGTATAAATGTAACTCGTTTATATTATGTTTCTTATAATTATTGACAAATGCAAATTCAATCAGGTAATAGTTTCAACAATGTATTATTTAAATAAATCATAATAAATCATTTTCAGTTAGTCATCAATACCTGAGTATGAAGCGAGCAGACGTTTTTTTTTAATTAGAAAATTTTCGTGAAAAGAGGGAAAATTTTTTTGTCTAAATAGAAAAAATTAGATCAAAAAAGTAATGAGAGTTTTTATAAAATTAGTGTCGATTATATATTATTTTGATTTTAATGTATTCAATATTTTTAGTTGTATGTAAGATGCCTCAGCCAAAACTCCTTTGAAGTTGTGGTTCAAAATGTTTTTTTTATTCTTATAAAATTGCCCAGAATATTTTTTAAACTAGTATTGTTATAATTATGAGGTATTTGTATGTACTATTTCAGTATAAACAATTATTGTTGTGCAATTTTCATTATTATTATAATATAGTATATTACCTACATATATCCACCTCAATCATTTTATTTTGAATTTAAAACAAAAACGGAAATTATAAATGACCAAAATATTATTAAAATCCTGTCAAGGTATGACTAGCACTTTGGCAATTTAATTTTTTCCAGAATTTAATTGATTTTAAAATTTTTACCTATTAAAAATATTGAAGCATTTCTCTCCCGATAGTTTTTTCACCCTTGTCAATAATTTTTAGTATGTCGAAAATTCTACACAAGTGATTTTTAACCAATCAGAACGTGTATTTCTGACAAATCAACTTTCTTACCGAATAGGTACCACACGAGGTCAAATTGAATCCGGAAATTTTTTCTCGCTCATGAATATTTTAAAAAAATACTCATAGTGGTATTACTAGTGAAAATTTATGTTATTCTATCCTTTAATGTTCTCCATTAACTCCAATTCCATTTGAAATATTTATCTATTATTTTAGTTGGTTTATTTGATTTTGAGTTGCAGTTTAAACTTTTTTTTAAATATCTCCTTAAATTCATCAAATCTATTTTCCGCAACGCTCAAAAAATTTTCAATTATTGTATCCAAAATTTTGACATATGAATTTGACTTTATTTTTTTTTCAAAAAAAATTGCCCAATAACTTCATAATCCGTCTTTTCTAATGATATAAAAAATAGTCCTTTGTGTAAAGTTTGCCGCTTTAGAAAGAATGGCGATCTTTAAAAAGCAGGAATTTTAATTTATGCTCGAGATACACATAATTTTTTCTACAGAACTTTAGGACAGATACTATCTAGTCTTTTTTTGTTTGTAATTGCTTTTATATTACACCACGCATCATAATACTCGAAAATTATTTTATCTTGTTTACAATATATTTATGTAAAGTATACGCGGGATATCCTCACAGGTTTTTATCATAACAGCTGCAGCATTCTTCATTAATGACTAAGTAATTATCGTTGCTGTTTCTAGTTCTTTTGTTGTTTTATATTCTTTGTAACGCTGCCTTCGTTTTTTTAATGGGAAATCATCATTATGAGTTCAACTCTAGTATAACTGTAGTCGTTTATTCCACCAAAAGTAAAAAAATGGCATTAGAGAGAAACAACGAAGTGATTGAATATCCTGAAGTGGTTGAAATATATCCAACTCAATATTTTCAATAGAATACGTTAAAAATATTTGGTCTTATTCAACACATGTTGAAGAGGAATCAATTCTTGTGAAAAATCAGGTGTAAACACAGTTGACAAAAGCAAACAAGAGCCCTGGGTATACCAGGTACCTACTTCAGTACCAAGTAATGTCTTAAATAACGTTTTTCATTAAATAGTGGAATGAATTATTATTATTATGTTAATTGCAAATTCAACCTTTCATTATATTGCTTCTAAGCTGCCTAGAAATATTTTAATGGTTACAAAATTTGAAATATCCATGAACTTAGAATAAATAGAGGATTTGTTTATTAATTAATTAAAACTTACATTAATGTACAGCAGAACGTGTCAGGTTTAAGGTTACTGAAATGACCATGACTATAAGTAGGTATTATTAACAAATTGCGTAGCTGAAATGCCCTACATTTCCATCCATATTTGACTGATGCAGTTATAACCTGCATCAGTCAAATTCACCGAAACTTTATTGAATTAGAGACTTGGGGATGTTCATCCTAATAATTAGGTAACATCAGATATTATTAACATAAATGGAGAACAAATTTCGAGAAGTAATAATTAAATACTAAAATTTGAACTTTATTCAAAGTTTCACAATTTAAGGTTTCTTTTTCCTCATTTCAACAGCTCTGTTAAATATCTCTTAGTCTACTTGACACATTAAGTTGAAAAATGTTTCTTATGACATCGAATCAACAAGATTGTCATATAAATAAATTCACAAATTCATAGATTCGAGGATTGTGTTTAAAAAAATTACGTTAATTGGTAATTTTACCAAAAATTCAAGTAATACACCCTGAAAAAGGATTGTTTGGTTGAAGTAAACGTATTTGTTTGAAAATGATTTGTTTAGGATTAACAATTTGTAATAAATGCAAAAGAATTGAGTGTTCAATTGAAAAATTCAAATTGTTTGAATTGAAATTATAAATTGTTTGCAATTACTATTTGGATAACTTTCTTCCAAATATTGCAATTATTGACCTTGAAGAATATTCATTTACGCTGAAAACGGTTGGTTTGAATTGAACAATTACATTTATTATTTATAATAATAACAAATGCTGTTTAACTCAAAGCAATAAGTGTTGAATGAAGAAATTTGAGCTGTTCGAATATAGATTATGAATTGTTTGAAATTAAAGTTCACATTTATTTGTTTCAAATATGGCAATTATTAAATATAAAGGAAATATTTGTTGAGAATATATAAATTTGTTTAAATGAGAATATAAAATTCTTATAGATAATGAATCATTGCTTTGAAAGTATAGATGCCATAATGTTATTCTACATTGTTGCATATAATTGGTTCAAAGAATATATTTCTTTGAAATTAAAAAACATTCCTAAATTCTTTGTTTTAAAGGAATTAAACACCCAATCACGAGCATTGAAACGTGAAAACCTCACCCCTCTCGTTTTGTCATAGTAGTAGTTGGACTGCAGATAATAAGTAAGTAGGTACTCGGCCCTTGTCTCTGTACCTATGCTCTGTACTCGGTGTGTTTATATCGTGGACCGTAGGTATTGTATGCATACGATCAGAGACAAAACCCGTTAAAAGTTCAATTTCTTTATATTATGGTGTTTTGTATGGATTGTATGCGTACAACGGTTATACTTTAAAATTGAACATTTACTGACAATTCACAGATTAAAAAAGATCTCATCATTAACCTGTGGCCAAGTAATGGATTTACTGGATGTGTGTGAATTGTCCCACCTAAGAATGTGTTTTGCTGCTATGTATATATTTGTGTTTTGAGTAGCAATCATAGTATTCCAGTACAAAACTAACCGGGTTAGTTGTCTACATAGATAAATAATTGAATTCGTCTCTATGTATGTACTTTTTAAGTTTTGTATATTTCGACACGTGTTTACAAGTAGTACTATTACTCAAAATCAATGATGATGATGTTATATAATTCTACAATAAATATGTTTGGACAGATAGCAAGACTTTTCACTTAAATTGCCTTTTCAGCAATCTAGACTTTTCGAATTTTAGTTTTGTAGAACTTTGTCATCAGCTGCACACTCTTTAATATGACTTATTATAAAAATACATAATAAAAGGATTATTTGATTTACATCAATTAAACTAAACAACTCGAGTTTGCACAAAAGAAATTATTTTGAAGTTTTGAAAAATGTATTGTTCCATTTAAACTTGTAGTTGTTTAAAATAAACAACTCAAGTTTCAAAACAAGAGATGGTCATAACGTTTTAAAGAAATTAATTGTTTATATTAAAATATTAATTGTTTGAAGTGAACAACTTGGAGTTTGGATTGAAGATATAATTTCTTCAAACCTAATCACCTGAATGTTTATATAACACTACAATTAGTTTCATGATACCAAACTCTTGTTTGAAATTTTAAACAAACCGAAATTTTAACTTAACACCTCTGTTTGGTTGACTCTATTCAAACTTCAGATTTGTTCATCCTAAAAAAATCTTTTTCAGAGTGTATTCTTGAAAATCATACGATCAAGTGCTGCATCATTACGTGCCAAAAATATTCCATTCAGGCAAGCGCCAAGTCATTCGACTCTGCTTCTCTATTTCGGACCATGCGATCCGGAGCGTATGATTTTTAGGAGATCAATAATATCGGATCACGGGCCAAGAATATAACGACGATCGCCTCATGTCAGTGGCGCATCCAGACTGGGGGGGGGGTAGAGGCAGTATTTAAGTAATACTTGAAAAAACTTTGTGATGAAAAGAATTGTGTCTGTGACAGAAAAACTTGGGTAAATATGGATGTGATCTTCTTTGGAAAAATGTTAGAAATGGAGCCAGTATAATAATAATAAATAATAAATAAAATGTATTTTCAAGTAAGAAAGCGCTGGTGCCGGATCGAACAAAAAATCACTGCAGTTGATCCTTATTCCTGGGGGGAGTAATTACCCCCATTACCCCCCCGTATATGCGTCCCTGCCTCATGTGATCATTCGCCATAAATCTATGCCGCTCATTGTTCAAGAATAGACGTCCTTATTTCAATACCTCAAAAAGGTTCCCCAGGTAGTCTTAATCCAGTCAAACATGCAGATGAATTTTCACATTGTTGGATATCTTTCCTTTTATTATTATTGCCACTTAAAATTGTCACTTCCAGGAACAATATCTGCAATCTCAGATGGAATGCAATATGGTTGGACTTCTCCCACCATTCCTATTCTCCTCTCAGAAGACAGTCCCTTGGAAGTAACAGATGCTCAAGCAGAATGGTTAGAATCGGTACTAATGATTGGAGCCTGCTGTGGTCTACCAGGAACAATGTATTTGGTGGATAAAATAGGAAGAAAAAAATCTTTGATGGTTTCCGCTATAATAACTGCCGTAGCTTGGATTACTATGGCCTCAGCATCCAGAGTATCCTACGTTTATATTGCAAGGTTTTGTGCTGGTATGGCTGGAGATATGGCGTTTGTTGCAGCTCCCATGTATATTGCCGAGATTGCTGATCAAAAAATTCGAGGGTTTCTGGCTAGTTTGGTCTACGTAATGATGTTAACAGGTATTATCAATTTTTTCAATCATCTTCATTATATTGTTAGTTGTTTACAAAATCAAAAGCTTAATAATGTGAAACTATTCACACTGAAAAGCACAAACAGCCTTATTAATAATAAACACGTTAACAGCATACTAACTAATGGTTACTAAGAGCGTACGTTTAGCATGCTAAGCAAATCATATTAATTATTGAAGACTTCAGAAACATCTAACAAACAATATGTTTTTATAAGATTAACATGACAACAATGTAAACACGGTGTAAAACATACCCAACTGATTACTGAGGATTTAGTATCAATCTAAATTTTAGTATTAATGAGGCTGTAAATCTTTGATGCTGCAATAATTGATTACAGCGAAGGTCTAAGACTGAGACTTGAAATAGGTATTGTGTCCTCTTACTTCCACTCATTTCCTGTTGATAGCCTCAGAATTAGTAGCTCACTTAGTCCTATATCCCGGAGGTATTTCAGGATATTTGCAGGCTTCAACTTGGGTAAATGTCCCTCTCCTGTCCAGTAATTTCATAGATGTTGTGCCTTGGGATTCGGAATTGCTGTGCAATTCCCCTGTATCTTGATAGAGGTTTCTTGTTCTTGTTCAGGCGACTGGGACCCGTCAGGATCCCCAAGTATCTTTCAAGCGGAAATCCACGCCGTAAGAAAGTGCGCCCAGTTCAATATTGCTGAAGGATACAGAAGATGACGGATAGTCAAGCAGCCATTAAAGCACTGAGCTCTTGTGCAATCAGTTCCAAAATGGTGTAGAAATGCCTAGACAAACTTAATGAACTAGGCGAGAGCAATATAGTCACCTAACTATGGATTCCAGGACTCACTGGAATAGAAGGAAATGGAATAGCAGATGAACTTGCAAAGAGGGGGACTGAAATACCTTCCTGGGGCCTGAACCCTTTTGCGGAACCAGCCCCAATGTGATATTGGAAGAAATAGGTAAAGCCGAGAAAAAGAGAAGATCCGACCTTTGGAAAGATCTAGTAGGACTTATAGAATGAAAGACTCTTCTAGGTGACTACAAATGAATGCATGAGTCAAAGTAAAACAGCGCTAAGAGTTTTAACAGCTCCTAACGGAACATTGTCGCCTAAATAAAGCTCAAAATAGTGGAGTGGAGGAAGAAGAATACAGATTTTGTGTCATGGAAGAAGAAACCTCCATCCATATACTTTCCAACTGCACAGCACTTCAGAATCCAAGAGCACAGCACCTGGGAGATCGCTGGATAGAAAAGGGAACATTTACCTAAGTTGAAGCCTGCAGACATCCTAAAATTCATCCGGGAAATAGGACTAAAGAAGCTACTGTCACCCCAAAATACATACCTACATACATACATAGGATCCCTGTTAGCGCAGCTTCACTTTGACTTATGTATTCATTTGATCTCGGACTATTGAGTCCTTATATCACATCAAATAACGACCCATCTCCAATTTCGATGCAAGTAACATCACACTCGATAATTTGCTGTCTGCTGAAGTTTTGACTTAAGTTAGGATGAACCTGCTGCGGAAACAAACAATTTCAATAACAGGGGGCGGTAAGTTTTGTCTCAGCCTCGTAAGAAAGCGGCTTTGAGGGAAAAAAGATTTAATTGAAGTGAAAAAAATCATTACTCCTAGTATTTTTTCACGCAATAGCCGTAACTCGTGGTAATTACCATTTTTTGTTTCAGGAATACTTCTAGTGTACTGCGTAGGACCTTTTGTACCCATGTGGGCACCGTGTCTAATAGGCGTCCTCATTAATTTTATCGGCCTGACGATCTTCTACTTCCAACCGGAATCTCCTTACTATCTTTTGTATAAAAACAAACCAGAAGAAGCCAAAGAATCCTTGAAGAGACTTAGAAAGAGAGACGACATCGAAGATGAATTTAAAGATATCTCGTTAGCAATAGAAAGACAAGCCGGCGAAAAAGGAAGATTCAAAGATCTATTTATAGTTCCGAGTAATAGAAAAGCTTTGATAATAATGATGGTTTTGAATAGTTCTCAACACATGAGTAGTATCAGCGTTATGTTGATGAATCTCCAATCTATTCTTGAAGAAGCTGGATCTAACTACATACCCGCTTATACTGGAGCTATAATATTTTCAGCTACAATGTTCATCGCAGCTATGTCAGCATCATTAGCAATAGATAATTTTGGTCGCAGGGTTTTGCTTTGTATATCAGGTGTTGTAGCTGGATGCAGTCTTATTATTTTAGCTATATACTTCACTTTAAAAAAATCCGGTGTTGATGTGTCTTCAGCTAGTTTGTTACCTCTTGTGATGGTACTTCTGTACGCAGCATCATTTAAATTCGGTATTGGATTAGTTCCAGTTGTTTTAACTGCCGAGCTATTTCCAGCGACCGTTAAAGCTTTCGGTATGACTCTTTCCGATTTGAGTTATGTTGGATTTTCTGTCATTACATTACAAATATATCACTCTCTTCGACACGCGTTTGGTATTCAAGTTCCGTTCTATATTTTTGCATGTTCGTGTTTTTGTACGGTTATTTTTACACTTTGTTATATACCAGAAACCAAAGGTGAGACTTTGGAAGAGATTCAAATGATTTTGAAAGGAGAACAACCTTCCAAAGCCGTCAATATAAATTCAAATACAGATCAAAGTGTGAAACGCGGCTGTAAAAATAAGGCGTTTGTACCATGATTGTACGGAAAAAAAACAATTTTATTGTTAATAGATTATTGTTCATTTAAAAATAGCAGTATTCATATGAAATACTTGTTTGTAATTTATTGAATTATTCAAAATATGTATAGTTTGGCAAACCTATCTGAAGCTACGCATCAATACTCGAAGTGAGAAGGAAGAACACAAAAGTCAATAGCAGGTCAGGTGCTTGCATGGCAACGGGACGATCTTCACACACTATGTTCGTTTGGAATACGGGGTGATATGATTTTTGCACGGCGCTGCAATATCGAAAGAAACCCATGACACATTGGGAGAAATGTTTCATTATTGAAATAAAAATGTAAATAGACAAAATGTGACGTAACAAAAACATGGAAGCACTGACGTGTAATCATTATTTAGATTTTTTATAATAAAACGTGGTCACATACCTTTCCTTCAGATTATTTTGCCAAACTATCTTGATCTGTTTTAAATATATTTGCATGTTTAATAAAGTTATACCATCAATAATTTGAATGACGTCTTTTTTTCATGGTAAATATTGAAGGTAGGAATCTGTAGAAATGTCAAACATCTAAATATTTCTACTTAAAAAACGGAAATTATAGTAAATCACTGGTTAATTTGTAATAAAAATTTATTATTAGCTTAAGATTTTTTAACAGAGATAAAATTTAACAATTTGTGTGTACAGTGTACAGTATTGTGCGAATTAAAGTGAACTTCTTCATTATTTTAATTTGGTAAGACTGTTGTGTCAATTCTGACATGTCACTGCGAAAGCTCTGAAAAAGAGTGGGGTGGTAAAATGTATAACTCTAGAACTCGCAGATGATTTTTGGAGGGAAGAAAAAGAGCTGACACCTGATAAGAGCAGCTTCTAGTAAAGCGCATGATAAAAGAGGTTAATTTGGGCACAAACGTATGCTCATTGGACAGAAGATTACCGGGCAAATGTTTCCTTCTCAAAAAATAGAGCCACAATATTGAAAACATCGATTGAAATCTGACTGAAATATTTGTTAACGTTCCAATAAAAAAACTATAGGCCCAGTAACTGTATCTCACGATTTTTTTTATTTTTTTCACTTTAGCTTAACGTACCTCGAGAGCGCTGGTCATTGGCACAGAAAAAATAAATAAAAATATTTACATAATTATTACAAATATTCAAATTAGATTTTACAGTATAGGTTAGTAGCTTCCAGGAACTATAAGACTTTCTTGATCTCGGTAGGGCAGTGGAGCATTTCCTTGAGGTTGGGCCTAAGATCAAGTTGTTTATATATAGCAGAAAATTGTTTGCAGTCCGTCAGTATGTGCTTAACGGTCACAATATCATTACAGATATGGCAAACGGGACGGTTTCTTGAAGACATCAGATATCCGTGTGTGAGTTTGGTATGGCTGATTCGGATTCTTTTAATTATAGTAGCTTCTCTCCGGGTTAAGAAGTTAAGGGAAAAAGGAGAAGTGGATGGATGGATATCATGAAGTGCTGTCGTGCTATTGCGCCACAGGTGTCGCCAAGAATCTTGTGTAACGTTTTTGAAATGGATCTTTAGGTCGGTTGCGAGTTGGACAATGTGTGTTGGGTCGTTATTAGTGGTAGCATCTTTCGCGTGGCGGTCCGCAGTTTCGTTACCATCAACTCCGATGTGAGATGGAAGCCAGATGAGAGAGACTGTTATATCTTGAGCAACGAGAGTTTGATAGATGTCGTGTATATTCTGGACGATTTGAGTTCTAGGTTTTTTCTTAGATACCAATTCATATTCAATAATTACATGGACCTTTTAACGTTTGAAAATGTAGTTCAATAGAAGTCATGGTTGAACAATATATTCCCAGCATCAACTAGTCGATTCTTGACACATTTGAACTATTTGCCTTGATAAAACCTTGTTTCAACGCTTAAATTCATTTGTCCTACTTTTGGTTCAACAGAACTGTGATTCTTGAAAGTATATGACCAGGAAATAATACATACATGAAGGTAAAACTAGCAAATACAATGAAGCTTGGAAAGATATACAATATGTCGAAAGATGTTTACAAAAGTGTGACGTCACGCGCTTCTGATCGTTGTTTTAGAGCTACGATGGCGAATTATTATGTTTTATATTCATATTTCCACTAAAATAAATACAAGAGCACTCATGTAATGTGGAAATAATTATTGATGAATATATAACTATTATATATTCATCATTATTTCACATCATCATCATTATAGTAATTTTTAGTGATTGTCAGCAATCCCATTGAAAATGGATTCTATGGATTAGATGATTGCTGAAAATGGTTTTCATGATTAATTCATTTGTTATGAATTGATTTTTTCTCGAGCACCAGCTAGTTTCATTATATAAACAATGATAAATATCTTATTCAAACTTTGGACATCGTTTGGTAAATAAACTATATTTGGAGCTGTAGTTACTCTCACTCTTACCAAACACTAGGGAATGTTTACAATTATTTTTTATTTAATAAGATTTATACAAAGATTACAAACGAGATAAACATAATATTATTCACTAGAAGGACGCACGCCACGCTCGTAAATAAAATTAATGGCTCGCTGTTATTGTCACTAGCTCCACCGGTAGGTACCTGAGCGTTTAGAGAAGTTTTTTCACTCTAAGCTGTACAGGGGTAGTTCAGGAAATATATATTTAATATGACATAGTGAACTATCAAAGGTTATTTTACTCAATATTTTCAAATGTCAATTATTTCGATAGATGTTAAGGAGTAATTAATTTGAAGAGAAAAGCTTAGTTATAAGTGAAAAATTCATATAAATTTCCAAAATAAATGTAATGACTGTTTTGGTCATTGACATTTTTGTAATTTTGTGGTGCTTATTGATGATTTAGTAGTTATCTATAGAGTATTTCAAATTTATATTAATGGCCTGTTGAAATAGTCAAATCACTTGCAGCTGCAATGTGTTTTCATCAATAAATTTCACAAATGAATATTTTAAGTTTGGTTAATATGATGTCCATTGTCCTTCAAATCTTCCAATACTACCTTGACAGTAAAATATATAGAAACACTTGAAATGAAATTAATAATATGAAGAATAAACGCACAATTTTGAAAATTCTTGTCCAATTTCTCTTTGGTTATCACCTCTCGACGATTTTGGGACAACCAATAAACAGCATATCTGGGCTTCCTACCTTGATGGAGCAGCCCATCACAGCACAACGCACAGGTAAGAATTGAAATAATACGAACAAGAAATGTTAATTTGACATATAATGATCGTCTTTGTCATGACGATGATGAAACAGCAGAGCATATAATTTGTGCCTGCCTCGCTACGGCTCGAATCAAGTATTTGATGTTTGGCAGGGTCTCTCTTCGCCCTAATACCTGAAGTATCATCAACTATACAAAATAATCGGATTTGTTGAAAAGCCGAAAATATTTTTGATAAAATCTGAATAGATATAAGCCACAATGGACTCTTGCGAGTCTTATAGACCCACTTACTCAAACCTTACCTAACCTAACTTTCATAGTTCGTAGGAAAGTGATAAACTCCAGTATACAACTAAGACTATTAAGAAATATTACAAAATTTCCATTTTATAGGCTTTGCTGTTGAAGAGGAATAGTAGTTTGTGCAACTAGTGTGGATATGATGACCATATCGCACGAGGACGAAGTTTGAGCACGACGCCGTAGGCGTAGTGCTCAATCATTCCAATGCGATATGGACAATCCACACGAGTCGAACAGTATATTTTTCCTACGACCCTCTTGAGAAAAATCTAGAAAATAAAGATTTTAATAAACTGTAATATAACTTCAAATTAAAAATTTTCAACAATTTTATTCATAATTTTACCAATTCAATTTTATGTTTCCATTAATTTTTTGTCGTAAACGTACAGTTCTTAAATGTAAAATTTGTATAATGCTACAGTTTCCCTTTGCGATGCTGTTATAAGTAGATGTTGTCAGTCTGACTTCCGCACGAAGGGTACCGTACCAAATTCTGCTAAATATTTCAAGCGTCTACCTGATGTTATCAATATCGAGCAGAATTATTATTTAATAATAAAATTAACAATTAATAAAAAATTTCTTCGTGGGGATTGAACCCTGGTCTATCGCGTGAGAGTATGGTATGTTTACCACTCGACCACCGAGGAATATGCTAATAAAATATCTATAACGTCAGATGTATTACATAATTCCATAACATCTGACGTCCCCGAGAATACCCATTTTATTCTGTTTTTAGTATTTGTTTTTAATTTGTACGGATTATTTCACTTGAAAGTTTATTTTTGTAAATGAATATTCTTGATCAAGTGCTTCTAGGAGAGAATTTTTTTGACACGTTATTTTGACCTTTCTTTTAAATTGAAAAAAAAATGATTGACGGTTACTAAACGCGAATGCTGATTGGTGGATTTCTAATACGTTCTAGGATGTATATGAAATCATATCCGTTCAGTTGACCGATATGGCCTACATTTCCATTCTGTAAACTGTGCAGAAATAGTTATTTTCCTAACAAGTGCGGAAAGTGATACTTTCCCGCCGCGACTGCAGTTGACCCGAACGACGCGGAGCGGAGTTCGGGCAAGCGGTCAAGGGCGGGAAAGACACTTTACGCATGAGTAAGAAACATTATTTTTTCTACGACCGTATATAAAAAAAAGTATATCAACCCATTTTTCAAAAGTTATTTCATTTCGACATACATATACAAAACTTCATCCAAAAACTATTGATTATGTTAAATATTACTATTAGAAACACAATTTGTTGCATTCTGCAAATTACTTAAAATTGCCGGTCCAGTGGAGTTATTTGGTGTGAACTGGTAAGTAGATGACGTCGATGAGGATGGCATCGGTTGCAGGCACATAAAGATGACGAAGAAGGTGACGGCAACGGTTTTAAGTCATTTGCAGATGAAATAATTATATTTGATATATTTTTCTTATTTCTGATAGTTGTTTCGTGACACTACTTCAAAGAATGAACAGGGTTATATAAAAATATCTTCGCTATTTTATATTTTCAAAAAATTGAAAATTCATCAAAAAGCTAGAAAAGATGTAGATTTTATTTGATGGACTATTTCGTAAATATTTATTCACCTGTTGTAACAATAGTTATAACTTCCGAAGTAAAAAACTATCTAATACGGTCAAAATTTGCGTGTGTTAAAACGCACGGTCGTAGAAAAATGAATAATATACATGTGGGTGTAGAAAAAATGTTAATAATATTTTTTGCATATTTCAATAATATAGAACATAAATATAAACGCAATTCTCAAAGAACAGCGCTTAACGGGCGACGACCAGTATAATAGGTATGCAAAGAAGGAAGTAGCGACATTCTCTATCACAGGGTCAACCGTTAATTCAAAGATTTTTTGTTATCTTTGGCCAAGTCACCAGTCAGCTTCACTTACGTGATAAATTCGTGCAAGTGAAATATGTATTATTATTTTGTAATATTTGATTTATATCTACTTTTTATTACAACTCGTGTCCACCACGAAATATTCTTAACAAAAATTACAAAATAACAAAAGACATGTGGGTCCGATTAACCTTGTCGGAACATGTAAATTGGATCGAATAATCTATAAAAAATAAGAGAAATATATTTATGTAATTCACAAAACAAAGCTGCTGGTATTTAAAACGAGTTTTTTTTTAATTTAAGGAAAAACTCGGCGTGGGTTTACATGAATGTAATAAATAATTATTAGTCAATTATTTCTTAAAAGATTGCATGCGAGGATGGTTAAATACGTCAACTGAATTTACGCTGAAAGTGGGAAATTTAAATTAGTAGTTTTTGCGGTTGGAAGTAAACAATACAAAAGTGAATCTGGTTAAAAGGAAATGAGTTGACAATTTATTCCATGTTCAGGATTGTTGAATATTGTTTGAGTATAATAAAAAACCCATTGCCTGATTTTTTTATTTATTTTTTTTATTAGAATTAAGTGCCTCGACAACTATGGCCATTGGCACTATACAAAAGACATATATAAATACATACACTATCTTAAAACAAAATATTTTTTCCGCAAACGTCAAAAAAAGTAGACATTATTAACATCAATTCATGATGTTGAAGTATGATTTTACAGACGCCACATTTTTGTGCGGCCGTGAGAGGACAAAAAAGTACTTTTTTGTACGCTGACGGTCGTACAAAAAAGTAGAATTTTTAACAGGGAAAATAGTTATTAGTTGAACTTTTAAACTTTATTAACGATAATAATTATTAATAGTAAAATTACAGTTATTTAAGGTTGCACCGCACGTATCTAATGCACTACCTGATTTATTCACTTCCAATTCAAGCGAATTTTGTGCAGAGTTGAAAGAGTTCATCGACAAAATTTCCCGTAACTCCTTACTTGTTGTTGCTTCTGTTACATCAACGTCGACATAATTTCGCTCATGAGAAGCTGCATTCAGGTACAGTGAAGAAGAATTCGACATCAAGATTTTTTCTGCAGTTTGTTTTTTATTAGACAAAGAGTCTTCAATGTATCCTTCAGCGACAGTGCTCGACCTCCAACCTCCATGCCGTTTCAAACAAGTAATATCAGCTCCTCCATCCACAAGCAAAGTAGCTGAAGTTTTTTTCTCCAATAATTGTGAACGATCGTGGCTTTTTAGATTTACTATCAGGAATCTTTATATGAATAACAGATCCTAAATCTTTTATATCGTCTATTGTCATGTTCACCATTTCATCGCATCTACATGCTCCAGATACGCCCATTATTAGAACAACCTAAAAGTAGTATGTATGTATTTAAAAAATTGATTGTATTTATGCAGGTTAAAATATTTTAACTAACCTTAATTCCTAGATATTGTTCATTAGGTGCATTATTTAAAAAATCTTCAAACTGGTCTTTTGTGAATACCTTTGACTTTTTGGGAGTATACCCTTCATTCTGCTTCTTCAGATAAGCACGTAGTTTCATATATTTGCTAATATCTAATCCATGTTTAATATTCAGTAATGATTTTATCATGGAATACTGAGACCACATTGTTGAACATTTTTAATTTAGTTGTCATTTCAAAAAACTAAGCTAATAGCACATTTTCCGAATAGTTTGAAATGTTTTTATCATTTCACCATGTGAGAAATCTTTCGTAAGCATGATTATAAACTCTACTTGACTTAGTTGGAATTAAATCATTCGTAGCTGCCTTAGCAATGTAAACAACGTCGGGCGGTGTACAGTTGGGTTCTGAATCCGACATAATTGTTGCTTTCGTTTATTCGGGCTTCAAGCACTTGTGCGTGACGCCTCAGTCGTCACGACTTTTGAACAAATCGAACACGATTTTTTGGAAGTTCAAAACCACCTGACATGTGCCGATGCCAATGAATTTCCTGTGTTGTTAGAAGAACAGCTTTAAATTATAATGTTTTTGATGATAAAATTTTGCATATTTAGATATTTTTAGTAAGGTTTAAATCGTATTAAATCGTAATCGGCACAATTTTAACCTTTAAATAAACGTCAAACCGGACAAACGTCAAATTTAATGTCCGTGGCTTGAAGCTCATACTTTTCGGTATGTGCTTGAGGGGCAAGGAGAAGGTAAGACTAGGCGTCACGCCCGGTTATAAACGAACAGAATTCAGTCACTACGAGCTGCTATTAGCAGCCAAAAGTAAATAATCGAAAACGCTTAATATAATCTAAAAGAAAATTTCAGTAGACTTTACTACAACAAACGAAATTTTGATGCTCAAGTAATTACCAAAAATGCACAGTCCAATTGTTGCTTTAAATCACTTACAATATTTCTGACATTATAGAATATTATTGAACTGTCAAATTTGTTTTTGACTTGGCAATCACAAAACCAGTAACCACGGAAATGTAGTGCGCAGTTTTATAATTATTATTCTCTGAATTTATCAACTTCGTTGCAATCGTTTTGAATTTTTATTTAAATATTAATTAGTTCTATAGTCGTTTGCGGAAAAAATAGCATGTTTCATTCGGAGCAAAAGCACTTTTTGTGGCTCGTCTGAAATTGTCGGCCTCACTAACGTTCGGCCATCAAACATTCAGACTCGCCACAAAAAGTTATACTTTTACTCCTAATAAAACAATATACTATTTTCAGCTATGCTATGAAAAGTTTTTTTTAACTATCATTCTACGGAAATTATTAAAAATATGATCTTGATTCGTTGAATTTATTTTTCAAATGTTAATCGTTAAAATGAATTTAAATATATCCCTGAATATTTCGCAAAGCACTAAATGCGTATAGATTAAGAATTCTAAGTGGATAAGTGGATATCGCGGGAAGTAAATGTCACTATTGTAATTTTATTGATATTGGGAGCTGGTAGATCGGATTTGAAATAAAATTTAATGTTTCTTAAATCCTACTTAGTTTTTTTATGACAGGCGTGAAATAAATGATAGAACGCGAGTTAATTATCAAGAATTTAAATAAATTGTAACAAAAGTAATTTCAACCCCCTAAAAACATGAATACTATTTTTTGTTTTACAGTTACAAGTATTTATTTGCTTTTATATCTCTCTCTGATGAGGTGATTCCGAAGATGTATCAAAGTGGAGAGTGTTTGTCATTTTTGACTTTTTTGTCAGAAGCTGTAAATAATAGCTACCTTATGACAAAAGTAATATACATATGTATATTGAAAAATTCTTAGCCCACTATAGAACCAAAAAAAATTTCAATGTCAAATATCTCATTACTCAACATATTCTCCTCTTAATTGGATACATTAATTACAGCGAACCTGAAACGTCTGTAGACCTTTCAAAAAAAAATTTTCTTCTTGATATGCAAACCAGACCTCCACATCTTTCATAGCCACCTCGAAATTTACGACCTTTTAAACTTTTTTTCAGTTGAGGAAAGAGATGATAGTCGGACGGAGCCAAATCTGGTGAATAAGGGGGGTGTTCTAGTAATTCAAACCCTGAATCACGAATTTTTTGCATGACAACATTAGATTTGCGTGCAGGGGTGTTGTCCTGCAAAAACAAAACCCCTTTGGACAGCTTTCCGCGTGTTTTCTCTTTAATTTTTCCCATAGAGTAATGTAGACAGTAATGTCGAATAGTAATCTCCGGTTATTGTTCTACCCTTATCCAAAAAATCAATCATGATTACTCCACGGCAATCCCAAGAAACTGAAGCAAGAACTTTTCCAGCAGATTTATGGTTCTTATATCTATTTTTCTTTTGACTGATTTTTTATTTATCTAAGGTTGCTTTGATAATTGGTTTGACAGGCGCTTGTCGTGGTGAAGAGATTTCTGAAATGAATTTAGTTGATATAAAAGAAAAGGCAACCAATGTAAGTAATTGAAATTCCTAATTTTAAAACAAATATGAAAAAAACCTTTGGAGAGAAAAATATTTTCGTACACAAAAAGTATTTACCATTGCGTCAAGATTATTATAAACTCGGAAAATGTACTATACAACCTATTAGTCCAAGAGCCAGAGCCAAAAAAACTGTTTCAATTTCTAAAGGCTGGTTTTTTGTTAAATCGTTGTAGCCGATGGGTACACAAACATGCTCCAGTCAGTCAAGCGTGCCGTAGAACAGGTGTATCATTTGACGGGTGAACAAAATGAATTTCTAAAAGCTGAAAATTGTTATACAACTTCTCTATTGTATGAAATAAAAATTGTGTTGGTCAGTCAGTCATACATTAGAACAGAGCTGGTCAGTCAGTCCTGATAGACGTATGATAAATAATTATTAAGTTCAATTCGTTTCTAAAACTTCAAATCTTGTCTGAGAGTTCAGAATTATGTATTGAACATCAAAACATCCGTCAGTCATGTGTTCAGTAGATTTAACAAAAAACCAGCCTTTAGAAATTGAAACAGTTTTTTTGGCTCTGGCTCTCCGGCTATATTGGTATTCACACCTGCCAATTGCTGAATTTCTTAGATAACCGAATCCCAAAGAATACACGGGACACTATTCATGGAGGAGTTTAGCCACTGAGAAGGGGAATCCACCAATTTTGTAGAGGGGAAACGTAGAAAATTATTTAACATTTATTCACAAATTACCTCACTCGTTAAGGGGAGGAAAGGGGATGACGATGTGTGACAAGGGGGTAGGAAAGGGTCCTGAATTCCGTGACATTACAACTTAAAATCTATTTAAATTTAAGTGTTAATAAAAATACGAACTCAAACCATAGTTTTTCGCTAAGTGGCGTCACTTACAAAATATTCCTCAACTTGGGTTGGTAAAAAATATGAACTTAAGAGGCAACTGTCTTTATTCTAACACTTTTGTTGAAGTCATTTTCCTGTATCAACTATTCTGGAGGATGTGTTCTTAGTTGACATGAAAAAGACTGTAACTTCCATATCCCTGAACCGATTTTCGAAAATATAGACTCCATGCATAATACATTAAGGGTAGATTCCAGAAAAACCCCAAGCTCTTAGCTAAGATTGAATTCGGGAAGCAGTTCGAAATGTTTCTTATGCAGAAATAGAGAACAGTGTTAATTCCACTATAAAACTACTAAGGCTATTAAATAAACTTGAAATTAAGATTATCTACATTATTATAAATTTATGAACGACGTTGTATATTGAAAAGTAACGGTAATTATATCCGTAATACAATAAAAAAAACCTACTTTTTATGAATGAATTCAAGTTATTATATTAATAACAATGGCTACTGACTACTGTGCGTAAAAAAGAACAATCAAGTGTTAAAAATCAATCGCTACTACCTGAGTCACGGTAATTTATGCACATCTCATTCCTCCGCTAGAGTTTCTTGGATTTTCCCACTGGGCAATTTTTGTGCTTATAATTTATAATGTGTATATGTTGTGATGTAAATAACCGAATCCCATGCGAATATATTTATATATACTCTCTTACAACAAGAACCAGAAGAGTTTCGATCCTTAACTCACGGTGATCAGACGTGCCCTAGGTGATTGTGATAAAACCAGTTTTGGCCAAATTAAAACGTGTTTTTTTTGTTATAAATCTTCGTCTACTCTAAGAAGACTTTGTGTCTTGGGATTATAGTCTACAGTGAAGAAATTAAAGTGTGTTTTATCAAGTAAGTAAATGGATAAAATTAGTTTTTGATTAAAATTATGTTAAAGCCGTTTTTGCGATAGAGTTTCATTTTTATTTTTTGCAAATTCAATTATTTCATTTATTTCATCTGCACGTTCAACAATATTTCCTAGGTACAATCTACTCATTGATTATATATTTTTTTCTCACGTACGCTTCAGCCTTTTGAGTCTTTTCCATCACCAATTGTAGGTAATAGTATTGGAACTAAATTTCATCTTTGTATTGTCTAGTTATCATGTCCTCTAGGATGTATCCATTTTGGTAGCTCAACTATTTTATTTTTCTGCGATTTTACTCATTTTCACAGTTTTGTCTTCCGTTCAAAATTCAAATGTGTTTGTAATACTTTTTTTTTATTTATTAGAAAGATCAGAAAATTAACAGCATTTTTAACTTAAAATATAATTGTATTCTACAAAATTGGTTAATGGATAAATTGGTAATAAGAATCTGAAAGCACTTATTAATTAGTAGTGATCTTAAATCTTCCAAATTGCAAAAAAGCAAAATACAGGCGGCATCAATGATAGTTTTAAGGAAAGTTCAAAGGGTAATGGAATAAAATACGTACTGAAGATATGCGAAAAAAAATTAAACAGTATTGAACGACAACAACGTAGATGAAGATGAAGGAAGAGTACAGAAGAGAACGAGAAGTAGACCAAAGGAGAGTTGGGGTTATGAAGTAGTGGAATGCTTGAAAAAGAGGAACTGAAATTGGTGTATCTACTGAGAACAAAAATAAATGGACAAAAATACATTACACCTTCGGCTACGAAATTTTCAATTATCAATGTTCTTGCTATCATAGCTGATAATAAATTTGCCGACATCAGCGCCTACTGACATTATTATTTTTGTGCTAATAAATTAACTGAAAATTATGAAGGCGGGTTTGAAAATGCGAATATCTCGAAAGCCAGTAACTTTTGAGGCTAATGATAGGTATACCTTTTTGTCGCAAAAGTGAAGCAGTTTTAATATTTTCCAATACATAGAGAGATACCGCTAACGATAAATAATGAATCAAACAGTTACACCAATAACATAGCTTTTGTGGCGCCCTCTAGAAAATACACTGAAATGTATAACATGTTATGATTTCCCAGGCCCAATTTACTGAGAAAAAACATTTTTGACATTTCAACTTTGCCACCCTGTATTTTTCTTATCATCGATATTTTATTAAAGGCAGTTACGTCAGATTGTAAAATTTTTGGGCGAAGAATCTTCCATTTCACTTTCGACCATTACTTACGGACCACCCTGTATATTTTAAGATGTTTTTTAAAATAATCTTTGTCAAATGTTTTCACATCAACCAAATATAAAAAACTCTTATGACACATGCATTTGGGAGCGAAGTACTTCTTTCAAATTCTCAAAATAAAAATTGCTTGCATCGGTATTGATTTTGAATAAAAAAAAACGTCAATAATGAGAACCGTCCAAAAATTTCGATCTTCTCATGCGTGAAGTGGAAAAAATACTGGTTATTCATGTTTTCAAGACAACATAAAGATATCATTACTATTTAAAGAATATGTAAAAAAAGTGTCTAGGAAGATTATCAAAATAATTTTTTTCATAAAGCTTAAAGTCCAAAAGTCACTGGAGAACGAACAAGTTACTCATCTGGACATAAGTACGAAACGCTATTTTACCAATATGAACACGCTATATTATTATATCAATTATTTACATAAATAAAAAATTTGGTCTCAGATATTATTTCACCAGCCAGATATTTCGGGCGTACATGAACTGCGGACCAAAAACCATAAATGATTTTCAAA
>CAJUYG010000064.1:80546-169694 GCA_910591675.1 Galerucella calmariensis | reverse complement strand
TTCTGGATCGACAGGCTCATTCACACATGCCAGTGTACTCGGCCGAGTAAAAGGCGCGCGCCTACTAGCAGGACATTTCGTATGTGTAAACAGTCACTGGTGCTAGTGCTAGTGATGGGGAACTCGAATACCAAGAATCGGAAAGTATCCGATTCTTAATAGTACTCGAATACCGGCTGTTCTCGGATTTCGGCATAGCATCGCATAAACTCGGAATCGGAAATAATAATCCGTAGGTCAGTCACGGGTCAGTCCTGTTAACAGATTCCGAATTCCGATTGAGGACTCAGACGGATCGCTCAACCACCTAAGAATAGTGAAAACAAAAGGAGTTCGCTCAGGCACCGGTATCTGTTAATACGTTAGTGTATCGGTGTTCGTGTTCGATCGTATTCGTCCTCATCCATATACAATCTTTGTTCTCGAGAACTCAGTACTCGGATAAGTATTCGATTCCTAAAATGATTCGAGTACTACGTATCCGACTCTCAAAAGTACTCGATTCTGCCCATCACTAGCTAGTGCACTGGCTTGCGAGTTCACTCGGACGCAGCTCTACTTTTTCGTGCTAGTAAAGAGTGGGGGTTCCAAAGCACCAGTGTACTGGCAAGTGTAAACATCTACTAGCGCGTTTCTTGTTGACGTTTCGTAGGTAGTGTTGATGTAGAAATTTATAAAATGAGTGGACAACATAAGTGGAGTGAAAAAGAAACAATTAATTTTATAGAACTGACCCACACTTTATTTCTTCTACCATTTGGTTTCTGTTCACTCAATATATCCTCCATTATTTCTTCTAATTCATCAACTAAAACCGCTGTTAAGTTGTCTGTACAACACTTCATTGCCTGATTACTCATATTGTTAAAATAATACCCTTCTTGGAGTGCGTCATCGATTGTGACGTTTACCCGGGGTTTTCGGCATGTCGTTTATTTTATTTGCTATTTTGACATATAGCTAACCTTAAATTTGATAAATAAAATCATAAGGATTGTATTCAGCCAAATTCGAAAAGGCTATGCAATTAATAATTACCTGCTTCTTTTTCTAACTGAAAATACTTGAGAACTTTCAAAATACTGATGTTTTTCCGTGTATTCATGTATATTTTTGTATTATTCATATAAATAAAACAATAAGATTAATATTCACTTTTCATAAATAATAATTGACCGTAAACAACAAAGTACAGACCTGTCAAGAACTGTCAGTGTGACAGTAGAAAAAGACGTGAGACTTATTGCCGCTACGAAAGTAACGCCTTCATAGTGTTTTACACTCTCGATTGATAGGTTGAGCTTGAGCGTAATCTAAACATCAACCAATCAAATTTTTGTAAGTCAAAGATTAGGGTTAACGTTTATAATACATTTAAACGGTTCATTATTGTGATAGACCTGCCTTTTTTTCCATTTCTTCCTACGTAATGTATTATTTCAACCATATCACTAATTTGTTTTCAAATTAAATACCCTTGTATTGGAACTGCGATGGATCTAGATCAAGGAAGCCGCTACATTCAAAAAATATCAACTAAACTCGCATGCAAAAAAGCATGCCAGTAAACTAGCATGTGTGAATACTAGTGATGCGCGCGCCTTTTACTCGGCCGAGTACACTGGCATGTGTGAATGAGCCTTAACGGTGACGAGTCTTCTGATGTTTCGGAAGCTACATAATTTATGACCAAATTTTTTTTTCGGAACCAAAATTGTCTCATACCTTAATTAATCTCAATTTGTAGCTTTCCTGATAGATACACATCGACAGATCTAGCAATTTCCTGCAAATTTCGGTTACAATAATTTCAGGCTAATTGATGGGATGAAGAAAAGTAGTTTTTTTGTTGAAACATTTTTATTACAATCATAAAACTATCTTACGATTGGCGCACCATGGTTTTATCAATTTCCTATCGATAGTACTCTGACAAAAATCACTTTTCCACGGTTAGGTCTCATAAATCTGCCAAAGCAGTTGGATCCACACAACTTAAAAAGTCATTAAACAATTCCGTCCCAGCTGCGACTATCTCACTTGAACAATTTTCAAGAATGGTCGCATTTGATAGACTGGCAAGTAATAAAGTCAGCGTATTTTGTAAACCTAAAATGTATTTAATAAAAAAAATGTCTATTGGATATTTGGGGTATATGAATGAGAATAATTAGCACTTTTGAATAAGTGAGACATTATTTGGTATGAAAATCTAACAAAAGAGAACAAACCTGTTAGTGAAGTTGTATCCGATCCACTAGTGATGCCCAACACCGTACTTGTAATACCTGAAAAATCATAATTAAAAAAAACTAGAGATGGATCAAACTTTCAACTGGAACTCGAATTAAGGCGAAAAGTTCCGCGAAGCAGTCTATCATCATTGACTGACAAAATAACTTCTTGAACAAACTGGAGGATGAGACAGACAGACCTACATGCTTCGATTTCGATTATCACGAAAAGCCTTATGGTCTATTGGAGCAAGTGCCAGCAAAATTTAGCACCAGACTGCAGAAATAAGCTTATTTGGCGATCATGAATGCAATATACCTTAATCTCCATAAGGAGAATATGGCAAGAACAATCTTTTATATTATATACTAAATGGATGGTATGAGTGTCACGGGTACGAGCGCCAGATAGTTGTACAGGCTTTATGGGTAATGATGGTAATTTAATCTAGCCCATGATCACATTAAGCTCTATGGTCTGGTGAAAACAGTGCCAGTAAAATAAGTGTGCCTAGCGATTAGTGATGCGGTTAGCCCTCAACATACCTTGCCACTACAACTAGAAAGGATTCAAGCAGCTGAATTCCAAGTACATTCTCACAAGTGTGTACAAATGAGTCAAAGACAGTGTGCAATGGTTTTTTAAAATATTCACAATTTTGTGGATTCTGTGCAAGATTGAACTTGGGAGGGAGGGAGTCGAGGATATTGTTCAGTGCACGGTCCAGAGAAATGCAAATAATTATAAAAAAGGTAATAAAAACAAAAATTAATGATCCAAAGAAGTCAGTTACATGCAAACAAACAAACAAACAAACTAGCAAACCAACATATATATATATATACAAGTGAAGATAATATAAGCGTGTTAAAAGAAGAAATTTTTTTGCGTTTCTAAACGTCAATAGTCAGTGGAAGGAGTTAGTGTGAAACTGAATATGTAATATTGAAATCAAGAATATTCGGAAATAATAATTAAGATGAAATATTCCTTCAGATTTTTTCAAAATTAAATCGAAAAATATGTAAGTGCAAATTATACGTTGTACCATTTGTTGATCAAAATGCTTCCATACAATTAGATTTTTGAATTATTTATGTTTTATTAAATAACACTATTATTGTTTTAAGCTCAAGTGAACTACAGGGTTAAAACTACAAGTACTCTAAATATAGATCAATATATTAGTACATATCGCAAAATGATTATAATTATTCCAACGCCTTATAAGTTTTGTAAAATATTTCTCAAAAACAGTGAGCGCACTACCAAGAAGCAACAACTACTTTCTGGGCTATAATAGGCACCGACAGCTATTGAATTACACTTTAAAGTCAAACGGTGTTGGTACATCTGCAAGATGTTTAACACAAACATTTCTGGTTTGCAGCTAGACTTATGTTGACCCTCCTGCAATATCTATTGGTAACGCGATTGATTAGATACAAGATAATAAGATTGAATATACAGTATGGAAACCACTCATGGAATAAAATTCCTTATTTCATTATTTTAGAAAATTATAAAAAATGCCGAGACACTTCAACTTTTGAATTGAGTTGTGTGTTATGTGTTGTGTGTTATATAAATTTAAATGTACAGGGTGATTCACGCAAGTATGCCATAGTCGGTGTTTTTTTTAATGAAACAACCTGTATATTTGAATATTTTTTAAATCCTCTTAATGAACCGATTCCAACAAACTAAATAATGTATGGTCAATTACGAATTATACAGGGTGGAATTTTAAAATTAATAGTTTATTACACTTGAAATATTGGTACTTTTTTAAATTAGCTAAATATGGACTCACCAAACATCTGAACTAACTAATTATTAGACGTATTTGTATATTAAACAAAACCTGCTACGCCCATGAATTTTATCATAAATACCTTAAAATTGCCTAAAAATGCCAATAATTGACAAAATCGGTAAATAATGTGGATTGTTTTCTATTCTGTCAGTTGTTGATGTGTTGACAGTTTATACTGAAAAAGTAAAATCTTTGTCAAACACTCTTTCCTTGTCAACATAACAATGGAATATTTAACTGAGACTCACCAAATTGAGATTTTAATGATGATCGGGTACGGAGATAACTACAGAAGTCAAGTTGAAGTGGCAAACTTATTTAATCACAGGTATCCCGAATTGCCTAATATTTCACAAAGTTCTGTGTCTAAAATTCATGCACAATTCAGAGAACTTGGACATGTCAAACCATTGAAAAGAAAACCATACGTTGAAGATGATGTAAAAGTGGATATTTTGATAAGTGTCGAAGATAATCCAACTTCAAGTACACGTCAAATTGCCCGTGAAAATAATGTTAGTCATACAACGGTTCTAAGATGTCTTCATGAAGAAAAACTTCATCCCTACAAATTAACTTTTGTGCAGGAGTTAACAGAAGACGATCGAGATCGTAGAATGGATTTCTGCGAAAGATTGATGAATAAGCTGAACAGAAATGAGATAGCTCTTGGTACCATTCTTTTTTCTGACGAATCAACATTCACATTGAATGGAGAGGTAAACTGACAGAACTGTAAATATTGGTTAGCAGAGAATACTAATTGGATGCGTGAGACACATACTCAGTACCCTCAAAAGGTGAACGTTTGGACCGGTATCATAGGCGACCATATTATTGGTCCAATATTTATAGATGGAAATTTTACAGCTGAATATTGAGATATGCTTAGAAATGAAGTTATTCCTGCGTTGGAAAACTTATATCCCAACGCAATAGATCCTAGCTCTTCGAATGAAAATGTTTGGTTCCAGTAAGACGGGGCAACACCCCATTATGCTTCAATGGTGAGAACTTATCTAGATGAAGTCTTCCCCAATAAATGGATTGGACGAAGAGGTACTACTGAGTGGCCAGCTAGATCGCCAGACCTTACGCCGTTAGATTTTTTTCTGTGGGGTTATCTCAAGAACAAAGTATATGCAGCACAACCAACTATCATTGAAGACCTCAAAGACAGGATAACTACAGAAATACGGAATAATTCACCTCAAACTTTAAACAAAGTTAAGGAAGGGTTCTATAGGAGACTGTGCTATTGCCAACAACAAAGTGGAGAACATTTTGAGCATTTATTTTAATGTATTAAAATCAAATACATCGGGTATTTTATGTGTGTTTAATAGCTGTAAAAATAAAAATTTCTCCCTGTATAATTCATAATTGACCATACATTATTCAGTTTCTTGGAGTCGGTTTATCAAAAGGATTTCAAAAATACGCAAATATGCAGGGTGTTTAATTAAAAAAACAACACCGACTATGGCATACTTGCGTGAATCACCCTGTACATTTACATTCATGTTTACATAACGCACAACTCAATTTAAAAGTTGACGTGTCTCGGCATTTTTCATAATTTTCTAAAATAATGACATAAAGAATTTTATTATTTATTTGGTTTCCACACTGTATAGGTTGAAATTAACTTACTATCGAGCAAGCCACCTTCGCATAGGGTGCAACAACCTGGAAAAAAAAACATTATCAACATGGAATTGTTGCGCTATTATAAATTGTTGCTTGAAGCAATTTCAATACAAAGACGTCGTTAATGAGAAATTTTTATATTCAATTTATCTCTGTATACGTTATAGTCCAGTAAATGAAGGCCGATCTAGTAATTTAAGTAAAAGAATCATAATAGGCACAATAAAGAAATTTTCTCCATTCTCCAGGCCCGGTGTCATGGTGAAACATGACCCCAAAGTTTCAAAAATCCGTCTTTCGCTGATATCTGCCAAGCTATTACATTTAGAGAATTTTTGATCAGATAAAAAATGGAGATCAATATTTGAGATCGTGCAGTTTGGAAATGTACCAATAACTTTTTATTGGTATCAAAAAAAACTAATACAAACCTTTCTAAGCTGGATCGATGACTTTCAAGGACCCATTATTAAAAAATACCAGACTAAATTACTACTATTCATTAAAATATCGATGTATTTTGTAGGAGTTCAGAAATATCTAAGGAAAAATAACTGAGCTGGGCTCCCAATATTGAAAAAAATTAAAAGGAGGTCCGATACACAGGATACAATAGCTATAGGGTTTCTCACCCTCGTGAATTTTGAATCATGAAAGAATATCCCTCTCTACTCGAGTTATTATTGGACAATATGTCCGCCCGATTATGTCTACATTTCTCGAATTTGCCTATCTGGATTCACAGCAGGAGCTACAAGTGAATGATACGTTTTGGGGCCGTTATCTCAGAAACTATCGTGTTTTGGCAAAAGGCCAATGGGAGAAATTTTTTCAGATATTGAATTGATATTAATTTTCCATCTGATCAATAATTCTCCAAACCTCATATTTTGGCTGATATCATCTGCGAAAAACGGATTTTTGGAACTTTGGGGCAACTTTTCACCATGACACAGGACCTGGAGAATGATTTTGAGTATTTTTCGGTAAAATTAAAATAAATACAAAATTTCTTACCCACACACAACATAAATACAACGAAGACCTTCATGTTTTGAGTAAATTTGAGATTGGATTATACTCTGATATAGATTTGGTGTTGTTTGTTACTTATATATGAATTTGGAAACATAAATTTGCGTTATACGTGTATACTATTTTCGAGTACGTGTTAAATATATTTTATTACTATCAATGTAAAATTAGCATTTTAAGATGAAGTTTTCAGTGGTACTTTTGTTAGCTGGTAAGAATGAAATAAAATTTTAATATAATATAATGTCTAGAGACTAATTTATTGATAGCGAGCTTCGTTTTGAAGTAAGAAATTATCGAAAATGAGAAAGTAGTGAATGTAAATTTCATTCTGATCGATGATAAAAAGTCTAAGGCACATATCCATTTGTAAAAATTATAAGAAAAACTTGAATTGGAAGGTGATCTTCTTCTTATATTCAAGAGTTAAAGGAGAGATCTACTTATATTAATTCTGAATATTATAAATCATTGTAATATCCAAAAATGTTGAATCATTTATACATAATTATTATTTACAGCTTTTTTCGTATTTTTTCCTGTATCACATCAATGTGAGGAATTTGACGGATTTACAGGTAAGTTATCTCTTCAAAAAGTGCAAAATTTTATATAAGTGTGCTTTGAAATAATGACAGTGTACCAACCAACCCCTGTACTCAGCCATCCCTGGTCTCCCTTACTACGTAATGTCTTTTATATGTTGGCTCCATCCGTTTCTACTAGGATTTTCTCCAAAGCTATTCACTTATTGCTTAGCCTAATGAGAAAAATCACATTTTTCTATGACTGCTATGGAAAATAGTTCTTTTCCCACAATTTAAAAAGATTTTTTCCCACGCCACATATTATATTTATATGGAGCTTAGAGATGGAATACTTTTAGTGTTATTTTTGTTTTACTAGCCAGAGCTATTTTACTTGTATTCTTCAAATTTGTGCAGTTGTAGAAAAAGTATAGTGTGCAGCATGTGGAGAAAGTACTTTTCTCACGAGTGCGGATGTTTGTGGCACGAGCCCGAAGGGCGAGGGAGGCAAACACACGACTGAACTTTCCCCACTTGTTGCACAATATACTATTTCAATTTAAAAATTTTATAAATATAGGATGCTTACGATAAAAAGACGGTGATGTCATTTTCATATACTTTCCTGTTTATCAGAGTGAATATCAATTTACCAATCGTAAATACAATTTATCTGCAACAGCCTGGGCAATTTACAGCTAATGGGTTGGCAAAACTTCTAGACGTTGTCAAATCAACCGGTTAAATTCCCCAGTTTGTTTTGACGTTCATTGACATTCGATCATTTTCTAATATTCACAAGTTTTTTTGGTGCATTTTAATTCATTGTTACTTCAAGATTAAATAACAGTTATTTTCATAACTAATTATTAAGAAAAATCTGCAGTGTGTAGTTACTAAATTGCCGAAGTAGCTGAACAGTAAATGTGAAGAGATGGTAACATCTTTGTTAAGCTATTTTGAACGAGAATGCCGAAATGGGGGCCCGTTTCTCCCGCTTACTGATGTAAAAGACGTAAGTAATAATAATCGCTATTTGTATTTATTATCATTAATTATTATTGTTACATATTCAAATGTAAATGATTGAATGTTTTTAATGTTCAAGCGAAGAAAAAACTACAGCTCGGCAACATCACAATATTTTGTATTGCAACGTCATCGTCTTTTATCGTAAATAAACGATACTACAAAATTGTGTACATTGAACTGTCATTTCAGGAGGGTACTCGCGAAAAATCAATTAAATTTTCATCTTAGAAATATAGAAAAACAACAGCTGTAAAAAATTATATATTTTCATATTTCAGGTTTAGCTGGGAAGCTGTCAGCTTCTTTGAAATATCTGGTGGCAGGTTATCCACAAGAAGAAGTTTATGATGCAATCGAAAATATTAAAATCACGACAAACACTGATATTGATTGCCAGGATGCTGAAGTATTAACCCAACGTATCTCTACATTGTTATTCGAATTATCAACGTCCGATAAGATACGATTTGAAGATGTTTTGAACTTAGCAATAGAATTAGACGTAGTTATTCTACAATTGGTACTGTGTCCACTTTTGGACACCATACCACCTAGAAGATTCAAAGAAATATTACTTTCGTTAGTTCCTAATCATGAAACCAACTTGACTTCTTATGTAATCGATTTCCAGAGAGAGAAAAATGTATTTGAAGATATGCAGAGTGGAAAAATCGATTGCGGAAATGAAAAAATTGATTGGATGCCTTTTACGATTATAAGAAGTATTTTAGCTCAACAAACCTTAAGTCCAACATCTATTGCTGAATTACTTATCACGATGTGCTTACATATTGTCACACCTATTCTTTGCTCGGTAAAATGTGCATAGAATATTCTAGTTAATTTCAAATCAAATATATAGAAATAATTAAACATACGAGTTTAATTCTTTTTTAATTTCACAAATCTTAAAAATACCTCTCCTCAACTTAGATTATGAGATTTTGACTAGGGAATACCTGAAGAATCACTTGACACGATAGCTACAAAAGGGTTGACATTGGACCACAAATCCGGCGTTTTCTTTTTTTAAATCGTGATGAAGTATAGGTTACACTAATGTTGTATTGCGTGGATTGGTCGGTTAAATTAACCTTAGGCCAGTCGGTATGGGTCATTTTAGACCAAAAGTACAAGTAATTAGCAATACGGCTGCTTTTTTTCATAAGTACCTTCAAGTATGTAGATTAATATGAAAAATAGTTTACCAGTCTATCGACTTCCCAAATTAGATGGAAAAAAATTAAAAGGTCTCCTACATTTTTTTCGTCCGATAAATGGTTTTTCCGGAAAAAATTCGGTAAACTAAGTATGTATTCCGCATCCGCGCGACTCTGCTGCACGGCGGAAGACCTACTTTCTGAATTGCCGAAAGAAATATGAGTATTCAATGAAACATGAACTTTGCGTTTTTCGTCAACTGTATGGGGTACAGTAACAGATCTAATTTTAATTTCATAAGAAAGTTCATGTATTTTTAAATGATTTGCCTGCATCTTGATTTTATTTCGAAAATCAATTAATATAAAAAATATAATAGATAAACTCAAAAAAAAATTTAAGGAAGAAAATTATTACTTGCTTAATTTTATGCAAATATATGCAAATCTGCCTTCCCTTAACGTTTTTCAATAACTTTCATATAAATTTGGCTTTAATCATTTTTTTATTTCCAATAATTTGTTAAATTTACTGTTGATGAAAAACGCAAAGTTCATGTTTCATTGAATACTCATATTTCTTTCGGCAATTTATTGGAAATAAAAAAATAATTAAAGCCCAATTTATATCAAAGTTATTGAAAAACGTTAAGGGAAGGCAGATTTGCATATATTTGCATAAAATTAAGCAAGTAATAATTTTCTTTCTTAAATTTTTTTTTGACTTTATCTATCATATTTTTCATATTAATTGATTTTCGAAATAAAATCAAGATGCAGGCAAATCATTTAAAAGTACATGAACTTTCTTATGAAATCAAAATTAGATCTGTTACTGTACCCGATACAGTTGACGAAAAACGCAAAGTTGACGTTTCATCAATCAGAATGTTTTTCCAATCTTTGGTAAAAGTTAAGGTTGTAAATAATAAGTAAAAGGTAATGAATTAGTTTTTACATATTTTTATTGGAAAAAGGTACGCAAAAAATTATATCTTAAAATTATATATTAATATATTATATACCTTTTCACTATATACATTTTGTTCGTTGGATATTAAACTTTATATCACAGGAGTATCGAATTTTATTTTGAATAAATAAAGAAGATTCCCTCCTGAATCTATAAAAATTGCTAATTTCGCTTATAATACAAAAAATCATTGAATCCAAAAATGTATGTATATTAATTAACTTTGTAATTATATATTCTTGATCTTAGAAGTTTTCCCAAAATTTCTACGCAAACCCTATTAAAATACCGAATTTTTTCCGGACAAACCATTGCTCGGACGAAAGAAATGCATGAAACCTTTTTTATTGCAAAACACTTCCCCTACAAGGTGGTATTTTTTTCTTCTCTACCTTCCTCCCAGCGCGAAATATAAAAAATTTCGAAAAAAAAAGTTTTGTGATCCTTTTTCCTTATTTGGGAAATCGATAGACTGGTCAACTTTTTTTCATACTAATCTACATACTTCAATTACTTGTAGTTGTTACCCCTATCGTGTAGCGTAACTTCCATTTATATTGTTTTAACAGCTATTAGATTATTTTATGAATTATTAGTTTTCGTTATCATATCAATAGTTAGTTAAAAAACGAAGTAATGAACAAAAAAATATCAATTCCACCTCTCAGACACCTCTAGCTCTTGATATTTTTCTAATTGACAATTTTTTGCCGCACCCTGTGTTCATTAACTCAAAGGTGAGGGAAGTGCGGTAGTTACCGTCCATCCAATTCATTAACTACTTCACATTTCTAAAAATGTGTAATACCAAGGCTCCTTCCTCTGTCACTAGACAACTTACTACCAATAGGGACCAATAGGGTGTTCAACTTCAAATTTTGACCCCATATTTTTTCAGTTTCATGTTTAAGTTCCATTGTAATCTGTATAAAATTATCATCAACACAAACATAGTGTATCGAGAGTCCACATTTAATAATTGGTTCACATCAACAAACTGTTTTTATTGTGATTTGTAGTTTCGACTTCCAAACAATATTTTTCAGACTAATGTCTTGAACGTTATCTTTGATAATTAAATTTACTTTACCATCATTTCGGTTAGTGTATTTGTTAGTTTGATGCTATATTTTTAATATGGATGACTCCGAAAATGGATTATTCACAGGAACGACATCTCAGCTTGCAGCAGCAGTTTTTGGTGAGTTTTTAACAAAAAATTTTAAGAAACACGACTGATTGGTAGATCTGTAGATTAGCGTTGATAGAAAATAATATATAAGTATGTTGGTACATTTTCGTTTGTATTGATAAATGATCAGTGGAGGCTCGTGGTTAATTTAATAGGGTGATAGGGTGACCAAAATCTCAAAATACGGAACGCCCCTGACTAGCACCCCCAGAGCCCTAACTGCCATAGACGGGAATTTTTCGTGCACAGAAATCGTTAATACAGCAAAATTTGTCGAGTTCCAAAGCCACAGAGGCAAAAAATTCCTTTGGGATTTAGGAAAAAATGTTCTTCAACAAACAACCATATTTAATTCATTTTTATACATATTAAATATGAGAAACTTGAATTAAACACTTACTTCACATTCAGATAAATCATACATAGACCTGCGAAAATTGCGATGGACTTCTTTGTTCTTGTCCTTGCTAGTCTGTAAAATTATTAAATCTGAAAGATGACGACCACTTTTCTTTAGTCTTATTAGCTTTTGAAAATTTGTTAACTTTTATTTCTCAAATTTTGGGTGATTTGAACCACAGACATGATAAAAGGCGTTAGAATGAAATAACACGAAACGATTGAAACACAAGCCCTCAATAAAACCAATCAAAATAAAAATAACAACTTATTACGTCAAAACACAGCTCATTATTATCAACTTCAACTCATATTTCATTAGAGTGTATAGAAAGAAGAATCTTCAAAACAAGAAGAGCAATTCAAGGTATAATTGGAGAGAACTGCAACCCTCCAAACATTATTTCCTTCTTGAAACTTATAAATATAACTAACTTTTCATCGAAATAATTTGTATGTATTTTGGTAAACTCTGCCGCTAATTACCCTAGAGATAGAAGCAGCTTTTGTAATAAAGAAAAAACATTCAAAAATCAGTTATCCATATAATATTAAAAACTTTACGCACATACCTACCTAGTTTATCTAAAAAATGTACGTTTTATAAGTGTTCATAAAATAACGATAGGTTCAAGGGTAAATATGTTTTGTTTTCGATATTGAGAGACAGAGAGTTAAGTGAACTATTAATTTGATTTGGAAATATGTTTGTGAAATATAAATAATAAATAATAAATCTATTTACATGCTCTTCGACTTCTGAAGTTCTCGCTTACTGTATTTACCATATTTTGTTCAGTTTTTCCTTCAGGTAAATTGGTTGCTGATAGTGAGAAGCATTCTCTGATTTGTCATGACGTGGATAGCTGTCAAATAATCTTATTTTGGGTATATCTATACATAGTATAGCTGTAGGAATTTGAAAAAATCAAATTATGAAGAATTAATATGTCTTCTGCGTTATTTTGAAAATATTTTGCACTACCAACTGATTATTTTAAAAATAATCATATGTTGTAGGTAGGTACAGTTATTGATGTTTCCAAATAAATAAAACCATCATATTTCGTAAATTTATCCCGTAATCGTAAAAAATATATACTAATTATAAAATTGAAAAATAATGGAGTAGGCTTATGTCAAAATTCTCAAATTATAACACAAAGCATAGAAATAGTTTTTGTGAAGTGTAAGTGAAATATTTATCACATAAAGGTGTAAACGAATTATAATTGTGAGATAAACTAGAAATAAAAAGTCTCGGTTTTTTATTATAATGGAAGTTGATGCTGATAGTAGCGAAAAACCTAAGGTACTTTTTAAATATTCATGGCCGTAGGAAAAATAGTGTACATAACTCGTTGCAAAGTAAATTTCACTTATTTCATTTCCGCACTCACCGATATCAACGAAATTTTTTGAAAACCATTACATTAAACAATATTTGTTACAATTATCGCATGGGCGTAGGAGAAATAGTGTACATTACTTGTGCGAAAGTGATTTTTCACACTCGTAGGAGTCTCACTCGTGTGAAAAATGTCACTTTCCGCACTCGTTACGTAATATACTATTACCTAACTAGTGCGGAAAGTGATACTTCTCCGCACGCTATTGCAGATGGCATAACGACGCTTTAGCAAATTTGGCCAGCAATCGCGTGCGGAAAAGTCACTTCGCTCACGTGTTAGGTACACTATTTTTTCTACTAGCATGTGGAAAAAACCCAAAAGTTAACATAAAGAAACATTTCTTATTCAATACATATCAACAAATTAATTATTATTAATTGACATTCATTTGATGAGGCATATACCATATAGAAAATTAAGTTTTTTTTTTTCAAAAATTAAAGCAGAATTATGATAATGACTGTATTAATTTTCCAGTCATTTGGTAAGCTACAATCATACAAATATATATTTTAAATATTCAAATGTCAGTATACTCCCCAAAAACTTGACAAATTTAGTTCTCCGCACAAAATGAGTGCGGAAAAGTGGACTTTTCCCCACTCCTGTAAAAAAAATTGTGTATACAACATGGTGTTGAAGACATTTATAAACCTCGCACCGCTATCTTGGTCCTGTCAATAATAACAGTCTTCACTACCTTGGTGTGTAATATACTATTATTTGCAGCTAGTTTCTATGGATTGGAAAAATTAATAATGATTCAATCTCATTTGGTTAATAAATCAAATATTTTCAATAAAATCAATTATCTTACAAGTAAGATTTGCGCACAAAATAACAATACGATATTTGTTTCGACATAAGTGTTTAAGTACATTTATGACAAAACATATTTTTAATTTCAGCGTGACTAAAAAATTATTTTTGTTTACATTTGCATTCTTTGTTTTTATTTGTAAATATAATTTCGGGTCAGGGCCAAAATAAAAATAATTGAATCTGTTATCAGTGAAAAAAATTGTTAAATAAATAGTATTTCGTCGTTAAGTTGGTTAAAAAGGACGGATGTATGTATGTATGTATGTATTTTGGGGTGACATTCACTGAGACCTAAAAGATCTATTGTGACCCCTTACTTCTACTCAGTTTCTGAGGAGAGTCTCAGAAACTAGTAACTCCTTTAGTCCTATTTCCCGGAAGAATTCTAGGATTTCTGCAGGTTTCAACTGAGGTAAATGTTCATCTTCTATCCAGTAATCTCCCAGGTGCTGTGGTCTAGGATAGTATGTGGATGGAGGTTTCTTCTTCCGTGCCACAAAATCTGCATTCTTCTTCCTCAACTATTTTCAGCTTTTTCAGGTAACCATTCAGGCGACAATGTCCCATTAGGATCCCTGTTAAAACTCTTAGCGCAGTTTTACTTCGACTTATACATTCATTTGATCTTAACAGCTTCTAGTCATCCAGAAGAGTATTTAGTTGTATAAGCCTTACTAGATCTTTCCAATGGTCAGATCTTCTCTTTTTCTCGGCTTCACCTATTTCTTCCAATATTACATTGGGGCTGATTCCGCAAAAGGGTTCAGGCCCCCAGAAAGGTATTTCAGTCCCTCTCTTTGCTAGTTCATCTGCTATTTCATTTCCTTCTATTCCATTGTTCTCGCCTAGTTCATTGAGTTTGTCTAGGCATTCCCACACCATTTTGGAATTGATTACGCAAGAGCTCAGTGCTTTTCAATGGCTTGTAACGGTTCCAATTCAACATTTATTGGATCGTTTTTAACGTTAAACATTTATTTTTATCAATATAAATATTTTATATTGCTCTGATACCATCCACTACTGCAGAAATAGTTGAGAATCATTATTATTACCATTACATTTTCTGACAAGTGACAAATTTCTTATAAATCTTCAAGAGGCCTCTGACCTATTAAGTAAAGTACAATTAACTGTCCAGCTACCTATTAAAGTTAACCTTCGACCTTCTCACCTGATACTAAGGGGTATTAAGTAGAAGAAGACTGACCTTGACCTTGTGAGGTTTGGACAGGTCCATAATCCTCCTTTTTTAGTGTTCTGGTGCTTTAAAGTGGTCACTCTCTTTGTGCTCTTTCGGAATAATTTCGGATCTAGCCCAGCTACAACTAAAACCTGTTAGATATATTAAGTAATACCTCAAGTGGCTATTCAATGGCAGCTAGCGGATTTCCTTCTAACAGGAAAAGGCAAAAAACATTGAGGTCACACTCCATCCCAGATATCTTATTCCGGGTCCTATTCATGGTCCTATTCATGATATAATTTATGGTCGTCTTCATAGACCTATTCGTAGTCTGAATCACCGTTGTTCCTCATCATCACCCTTCCTCGTCATCTACACAGACGTCTTTTCTTTAAGACAATAGCAATAACTAACAAATAGACCTACGAATAGCAGAGAATTCACCAGTGCCAGGCCCCTTCGTCTAGTTCCTTCGACCTATCAACTACACATCACCTGAAGTATACTCTTGGAATCGATTCTATAAACTAGTCTAGTTACCTTTTTAGTATTGAAGAGAATTTTAACCCATGGCTGAGACCATTTGTGTTTATTAATTTTACCCATTTTATTAGTTGATATTTTACTATAGTTCATTTAAAAACCAGGAGGAGTAATTTGAAAAGCCTTACTCACACGACTAGAAGTTACCAGATTAGTTACTAAAGGGTGTGTTCCGAAAAAGTAGTCAACAGTCGTGTTCCAACTATATTAAATGTGCCTTGATGGGCAAAGAAATTGGCCACGCATAGTCATAGGTCGATTTCTCTTCTGATCTGTACTACCTATATTCTTTAGATGTACATAAGCAGAATGCAAAAAGTTTTTCATGTTTTGTATTTGAAATTTCTAATTCCAACTGAAATATTTGAACATCTACATTACTCTATTACGACTGTTTATTACCAAACAACTGAATGCATTAAAAAGAAAGCCAATAGGTTAATTTTTGAAAATATTCTACAATTTGCACTTCACAACAACGATATTACAATTTATATTCGTTTTAAATGGGAGTTAAAGCACAATCCTCTGTAGAAGCTTTTCTGACAGTCCTAAATGACCTAAGTTCAGTGTTTACATTGTTTTGCTGGACTAAGCGAAGATCTGGTACTCGAAGTAGAAGGATATTGCAGATGTTCAATACAATTGCTTACTGCAGTTTAAAAAAACAGTCTCAACGAAATAAAGTGGAAACTGAGTAAAAATAATAAAATAACAAGAACGGATGCGATGGCAAAAATAAGTCTATTTATCTGTCAGAACTATGAAAAATGGAAATTATCAGCTGAAGTCCATGCAAAAAAGCGTTGTGTGAAACTGGGCGGAATCTGACCAATCAGAGGTCTACAGAATTGCCAACTTGAATTCAAATTACTCCCCCTGGTTTTTAAATAGGGTATAGGTTAGTCTAAAATTTAACAACGTGCTCTCGATTGTCATTTGACATCGACAGCTAGCAGTAGGTCTACGGTGCAAACCACCTATTATCAGGCCCACTCTACACCCAGACTGGTGCAAGTCGTTAAAACTGTGTGACTATCTTTTTAGTAAACATTAAACCTTCAACGAAACCGTAAATGATTGTTTATTCAATTCACCTCGACCCCTCTCCGTTGAGGAACCGGGTAGTGCAACTTTTAAAAGTTTATCTTTTTCCTGAAACCCCCTCTGTCACCACAAATCCTGTGAAGAGTAAAAGCGGGGGGTGGCAGGCTGCTTGACTATCCGACATTATGTTAATCCTTTGTCTTCTGTATCATTTATCAATATCAAACTGGACGGATATAATCTTCTTTCATGACACTATAAAACTTTCTTTTTCCAGGAACACTGTTTGCCATATCCGATGGTATGTCGTACGGATGGACCGCTCCTATGATCCCCTATCTTATAAGTGAAAAAAGCCACATCAAAACAACAAAATACGAAGCAGAATGGCTAGAAACTTGTTTGATGGCAGGATCTTTTCTGGGACTACCATTAACCATATATCTGGTGGATAAAATCGGAAGAAAAAAATCCTTACTACTAGCTGCACTTCTATCATTATTCTCATGGATATCTGTGGTATTCGCTACCAGCATGTTAATGTTATTCATAGCCAGATTTATTTTCGGAGTTACCGCCAACACTTCCTTTGTCGCTGCTCCGATGTTCGTTGCTGAGATAGCGGATCATAAAATAAGAGGATTTTTATCTAGTGTTATTTATTTGAACATGCTCGTAGGGCTAATTATTGTATATAGCGTGGGTCCGTATCTTCCGTTCTACGTTTCACCTGTTATTGGTATAATAGTTTTATTGGTGGAACTGGCAGTATTTCCTTTTATTCCCGAGACACCGTATTACTTAATTCACAAAGGAAAAAGAGTGGAAGGTAAAATGTCGTTGAGGTTTTTCAGACCCGGTAAAAATATCGATCAGGAATTATCCGATATTGTGAAAGCTGTTACGCGACAAAGATCAGAAACCGGAAGATTATTGGATCTATTAGTGGTGAAAGGAAATAGAAAAGCGTTAACAATAATGGCTGTTCTGGATGCTGGACAGCATCTATGCGCTATAAGCGTCATACTGATGAATCTTCATGTAATTTTAGAAGCAGCCGGATCAATTTATATGGATTCGTCTATAGCAGCGATTCTTTTTGCTGTTATCATGTTTATCACTGCATACTTATCTTCTTTACAAGTTGACAAGTTTGGGAGAAGATCTCTGCTTATGGTATCGTTGATAACAACAGGTTTATGTTTGGGCGCTTTGGCTATTTACTTTCATCTAAAATTTTTAGAATATGATGTTCGATCAGCCAGTTGGCTACCGATAGTAGCCGTCATGTTTTACGCAGCTTCCTTTAAGATGGGGATTGGGATTGTTCCAATTGTATTAACAGCAGAACTTTTCCCAGCAAACATAAAAGCAATGGGTATGGCGATTTCTGATTTAACATATGTTGTAGGATCAATAATCAGTCTTCAGTTATACCAATGGTTGAACAATTATTACGGCTTACATGTACCTTTTTATTTATTCAGTTCTTCTAGTATTGTTATATGCTTGTTTACTTATTTTTATGTTCCTGAAACTAAGGGAAAAACATTGGAGGAAATTCAGTATTTATTAAAAGATGAACCTATGCCCATAACGAACTCCTTAACCATTACGAACTCCTTAACGAGCTTGGTGTCCAACGGTTCAAAGTCTTATAGTACGTTTTAACAATTAGGTATAGCTTTATTTATTTGTATGATGAATTTTTAATATAGAATGAATATTTTTAATAATTGTGTTTTAATATTATCCTTATTTTATACAAACTTAGTACCAAAGGAAATAGATGAGATCGAAATGATCGATTGACGAATGGGCATAATTAGGATTTTACCGCAATTTCCGGAAGTAATTGCACAATTGCATCAAAATTACCGATAATTTTGCAGGACATTTTGGAGAAAGAGCCCGACCCCGAAGGTGGAGGGGTCTTTTAACAAAATATGTAAATGACCGAATGTAGTTTTTCCAAGACAACACGCGCGAATGCAAAATTATCTGGTTATTTTGATGCACGTGTGTAATTCGGGAGAATATTTCCCGAATACAAATATTGGTTTAAATATTAAATTCCTATTTCTTTTATCCATTTTATCCTTTTATCCATATCCATTTTAAGACATGCTATTAGGTGCAAACAAAATAAAAAGACCTAAAAATACGATTTTTTCATAACTATTTGATTTGTGTTTTTCATCCCATGTATATTTTTTTTCAACACAAAAGCTCACAAACTGTCGCCACACGTATTGTCTGTTGTGTTTGGTGTTGTTTGGTTCGCTTTCCATCACTTTATTTTCTATAATGCCCAATGAATCACATCCGAAACGAGACATTTTTAAAAATAATTTTTGACTTCACTTGTTGAACTGATTTTATTTTTAATCATCATGGATTCACAATGGGATTACCATGGATACGTGAACAATTCAATTATAGCAGTGCTTTTTCGGTTTCTACAGTGCAGTTACCGCTGTAATCAATCGATAATTGCACTCTCTCATGGGATTTTTCACACATGAAGGAAATATTCATCCTAATTTAATTTGATCAAATAATTTGAAATAAATTATTCAATAAAAACTATATAAATAACTATAGTTTGATTTGATAAAAAATTATTTTTACTTTTTCAATTTTTTCCAGATGAACGTAATAATATAATGTACCTATATTTTTTCTAAATGCAAAAATCTATAATCAAGTAAAATGGAACATTAAATACCTAATAAATCAACTTTATTTGACAAATGAATAAATAAGCATTTGCCATGGAAATTCTGTTCAATGCTATTAATTATAATAGTGATTATTCTTTTTACTTGTCAAAATCTGACATTTTGGTGGTTTTAATCAATAGCAATACATTATTCTAGCCAATCATTCGGTATTATACTGATAATTATTGTGCTTCCTTATCGATAATACCTTGTTTACGTTAAAACGTCAAAATTTTACTTCGAATTTGTCATTATTGAAAACTAAAAGTGCTTCGAAGTTTATTGAAAAATGAACACAAACCGATTCAGTGCCATCACCCAAGATAATGTAACGTTTATTCTAATTTATATTTACAATTAATTTATATTTACAGACATGTAGTTCTAGAATACTCTCGAAGTTCTGGTGGATGCGCTGGGTTTTTCTAGATGTTACGTATTCCAGATTATTCTCGAAAATAAGGCGGAGGAGCCATAGTCGTATCATATGGGAATTTCACTGGAGGCACTAATTGAGCACATTAATGCAGCAGCTCGCGTAACAATAATATTGAACATTCAGGTAATACAAAATTTTAAATTGTTGAAAAAATAATCTTCACAAATACAACTCGTTCTTCAAATTTCATCAAATAATTTTTTATTTTCATCACTCAAACTTGTTTATTTGATGCAAAAACATTCAAACAAACCGAATTTAGATAAAATCCGGTTTGTTTTCATAATATTTTTGCCAAATAAACAAGTTTTCGTGGATAAGGAAAAATTATCAGTAATAATATAACAAGAGTGTGAGAATAAATTGAAAATAATTTGACAGATTTTTTGAAAACTTGTTGCCAGGCAATAGTCTCGAGAGCCCGCAGGTCTTGAGGGGCTATTTCCAAATGGCAACAAGTTTGAACAAAATATGTCAAATTATTTTCTAATTTATGGAACTCGCGAGTTATATTCGACTGGATTATTTTTTGATTCACAAATTTTCACAATAAAAAACATCAATAAAACTATCATAAAATTATTGAAAAATTTAATTCTTTTCATGTTATAAGCCCAATTTTTCAAAATCAATGCCAGAGTAGCTGTTGTAGTAGATTGATCCAAAATATGATTTCTTTCTTTGGTGAAGGTCTTAAATTTTCTCCACATAGACTGATTTCTTATTAGAGTATTTTTCGAAGTAGTTTCTAAAATCTTTTTTCTTATTTCTGCATCAGAAAAGGTACTAAACCGATAATTTCCACCCAATTTATATATCCCGTTGACACATTCATTCATTCATTCAAACGTTTGGGTTGTGCTCAACAGCCCGGGCACTTGACCTAAGTCATTGTACCATCCCGTTGACACAATTAGGTAATTATTTTGACAACTATCCTATCCTAATTCCCGAGAATAATCACAAGAGACTTATCCCCACCATAATAATGACATAATTGGTTGAAACTTACCCTTGTGACAAATAAAGAAGCATTCCATTGGTTTTAAGAAACGTCAAAAAATAATTGATAAAATTTGAAGCACTCGTGGTATTACCTTTGATAATTTTTTACTGAATATAGTAACCAATGAAATTACTTAATTTTAAGTCATGTGTCAAATTTCATCCAATCACCTCACCTCACCGAGTCTTGATAAATACCTACTCAAAATTTTGTTAAAGAGAATCCTTCAAGCGTGTTTCTCAAAGATAATAGCCTTTGGCCTGCGGCCTTGAGCTATTATCAAGCTTTCAGCAACAAAATTATCTCGGTATTATCAAGACACTAGGGGTATTACTGCTGAAAACAATGTGAGAAAATCACAACCCTAAATTTCCACCTTTCTACCACCAACATCTATTTTTTAATAGCGATTTTAATATATTTTTTGCGCGATCGATCTTTTTTGTTTATTTACAGCATCGGTTGTCAGGTCGGTAGGTTGTGTTTACTGGTTTCTAAGTCTAACACGTCGGTAAGTGATTTACTTACCGTTCAGCCCTACATACATTTAAGTGGTCCTAAATAATATATTACTTCATTCATTACACAAAAGGAACAAAAAAAATAAGAAGATTGATATTTTTTTAATGAACAGAATCGAACAGAACAATATAAAAAGTAATAAATAGCATGAAAACAATTTCACCAAAATACTGATCGAGAAGTATAAATGTCACTTTTGACATTTCGTTCATATCGAAGAAATTTAAATTATTCTATTCGAAATTCGAATATTTCAATACGATCGCGCAAAAAACGGTATAAACATTTCGAACGTTAAGGATAATACCGGTCTCCAGCAAAATTGCCTCCAAACATTGCTGTTGACCGGTAAACAACCCTTACCGTTCTTGTTACTTAATATACTTTTTAATATATTTTCTTTTCATCCACAGAATGGTTGGCTGCAGCATGACAATTGATACGATAGATTTCTATGTATAGTTTTCAATCTCAAGTTTAGATTTATAATTATTGGTCACGCTGTAACCGGGTTCATACTGAACGGCCATTTCAAAAATAGCTTTGTCCGAAAAACTGCAAGAAAATTTAGCAAGTCGAATTTTCAAGGAATTAAGTTATCACTATTTCCATGCTAACAAATAATTTCTAATCACCAATATATCTAACTAAGCGATTATAAGGTATCAGAATCCGGAAGTTTTTTCTTATCCAAGAAATTTGCTCGCACCAATGTGATTATAAATGATTTAGTTTATTTTCATGTGAGTATGTAAGTAATACAAAAAAAGGTACCTAGTGGTTTGTGTTCAGGAATATCAAAAAATGCTCATAAACTGGAATTTGATAAAATAACTAGAATGTCTTCATCATAGCCAATGTTCATAATATTCTTCGTTAGTGTTTTTGTGAAATGACATTTTCAAAATGAGTGATACCAAAGAAGGAAAATTCACAGGTACAAAAACACAACTCCTGGCAGCAGTTTTTGGTGAGTTTCCTCTTTATCAGTTGATAAACTATTACCATAAACTCATACCTGTAACAGATTCGTCTACAACTATTACTCTAGCTCTCCCTTTGCATTTCTTTCATTCTCCTTTCTTTACTTCATCACCACCATCTTCCAATGACTTATAGCTGGAGAAACTTTTAATGGGCATTAGCATGTCCGTAAGAAAATCCACAAAATATGTAACGGTTGAAAAACAACACATTACAAGACCAAGACTGAGACAAGCCATAAGATTGTTTTCTCTCAATTTCTCAGACATTGAAATCGTTAAGTTTGCCTTCAATTTCCGAGCCACGAAACCTCGCTTTCCAGTCGACACTATAGCTGCGGATTTAGTTTTCTCCAGCACCTTGTATGTACTCTGTTATTTCTTACCAGCAGTTTCAGAATTTATCTGCGGTCCCAAGTTTGTAAGCTTTCAATGGTGTTAGCAACTAGGTTGTCCAAAAGTATATAAATTCACTTCAAGTCTCAGTTTGACAACGGTTTTTTTAAGCTAATTTTGGGAACCCTGTATAATTCTCCTCCACTTGTAGCCATTATTAATTACATAATTATCCAATTTCAGGAACATTATTTGCCATATCTGATGGAATGTCATATGGATGGACAGCCCCAATGATCCCGTATCTGATAAGTAAAAAAAGCCACATTAAAACAACAATATATGAAGCAGAATGGTTAGAAACTTGTTTAATGGCTGGTTCATTTGTCGGACTACCTTTAACCATGTATCTTGTTGATAAAATCGGAAGGAAAAAATCATTACTACTAGCTGCTCTTCTATCAATGCTCTCATGGTTATCTGTGGCATTGGCTACCAGTATGCCAGTGTTATTTGTAGCCAGATTCATTTTTGGTGCTGTTGCTAACCTTTGCTTCGTCGCAGCTCCGATGTATATAGCTGAGATAGCAGACCACAAAATAAGAGGATTTTTATCGAGTGTTATCTATTTAAATATGCTATTAGGAATAGTTATAGTTTATAGTGTGGGTCCGTACCTTCCATTTCTAGTTCCACCAATTATTGCTATAGCAGTTTTAATATTAGAACTATTAGTATTTTCTTTTATGCCCGAGTCACCGTATTACTTAATTTACAGTGATAAACAACCAGAAGCTGAAAAGTCATTGAAGTTTTTCAGACCTGGTGAAGATATTGAACAAGAGCTAACCGATATTGTTACTGCTGTTGAACGACAAAGATCAGAAAAGAAGAGATTTTTAGATTTATTTGTCGTAAAAGGAAACAGGAAAGCTATAATAATCATGTCTGTTATGAATGCTGGAGAGCATCTTTGTGCAATAAGCGTGATATTAATGAATCTTCACGTTATCCTCGACGCAGCAGGATCTATTTATTTGGATTCATCGATAGCAGCTATAATTTTTGCTGTTATCATGCTCTGCGCTGCCTATTTATCTTCTTTACAAGTTGACAAGTACGGTAGGAAGTGTATGCTGATGATTTCGTTGACAGCTACTGCTGTATGTTTATGTACTTTGGCTATTTACTTTCAGCTCAAATCTTTAGACTATGACGTTCGATCAGCCAGTTGGCTACCGATAGTAGCCGTCATGCTTTACGCAGCTTCCTTTAAGATGGGGATTGGGATTGTTCCAATTGTTTTAACAGCAGAACTTTTCCCAACCAACATAAAAGCAATGGGAATGACAATTTCTGATCTAATGTACGTGGGAGGGTCGATAATAAGTCTTCAATTGTACCAATGGTTGAATAATTCTTACGGCTTACATGTACCTTTTTATTTATTTTCGGCTTTTAGCATTGTAATATGTTTATTTACATATTTTTATATTCCTGAAACTAAAGGAAAAACTTTAGAAGAAATTCAGTATTTATTGAGAGGTGAAACTATTTCCAAAACGGAGTCTTTTGTGAGTTTGGTATCTGGTGGTTCAACATTTTATAGTACTTTTTAACATATAGTAGGTGAATTTATTAAAATATCTAGCTTATCTATTTCATATTATTAGGTAAATTCAGAACAAATTCATGTTATGAGATAAATATTTTTCATTGTTTTTCTTTGGTATTATAGTATGTTTATTTACATCCTGAAACTAGAGGAAAATGAAAATCAATATTTACTAAGATGTGAATCCATTCTCAAGCCGGAGTCTTTTGTGACACAAAGTGATCCTGTGAATCTATTTATCAATGTAGCTCATCTATTTTATATTACTTGGTGAATTCAGAACCAATTTATGAAATAAAATAAATAATCTTTAGTGTTGTGTATTAATAACTTCCTTTCCTTCCAAGTAATGGAAAATGTAAGCTTTGAAAACAACGTTATATCAATGGTAAATATTGATAGGAATGCTTATCGCTGTTTTATGGGAATTCACTTTTAGTTCATAAACTACCTAATCTAGTTAATGTCTTCCATAAGTAATGGAACAAAGTTTAAAGATTCGATTGATTTGTGCCTTTTTTGAATTTAACTTACCAAACTTAAATTCGATTGATAAGTGCCTTTAGATAAGGAATGACCTTTCTACTACTTACTACTCAAGGTCAATTTTATTCCGCAGTCTGTCGATAAGATGTAATCAACTTTGTGGAAACTATACAGGGTCATACATAATTATAGCCAGTAATAAAATAAAAATACATAACAACAGTAAAAAATAACAGAAATTGAAAATTCAATCGAGTGAATTGAATCAAAAATAAATAAAAACTCCACAATAGGGTAATATATTTATTTTGGTTCTTAACCTATATCTTGAGGATTTGATGTTGTCTTGCTGTAGTTCTATAAAACTAAATAATGAAATATCCTCAAAACCATATTAGGTATCCAATGAACAATCTAAAAGTGGAGAATAAATTATATCTACCGACTGACCAATTTTTCTTCAAAGCAAGATGCTACAGGCTTTTTATAGGTTCCTGTTATCCCAGGATTCTTTGGGTCTACCTCTGTCTCTTTTAACAATCACCTTTGCTTCCCATACATTTTTAACTAGTCTAGTATCCTCCATTCGCCGTAGATGTCCCCACCAGTTCAGTTGTTTTTCTTCTATATAATCTAGCATGGACTTTTTATTTCTAGCTCCTCTCTTTGTCTACATTCTTTATTATATCTCGTTTTGTTATTTCTTTCACAGATCTCAGGTATTTCATTTCTATAGCTTGTATTCTACTCTTCATTTTTTGGTCTAATACCCACGTTTCTCTGCCATCGGTCTAAAAAATGTTTGGAATACTGTCATTTTGGTTCTTTTTGAGATTTCCTTCTTATTAATAAATCCAGGTTTTGGCACGTGGTTAGTTTTCATGGCTTTTCCTGTTCTTTCCATAATATCCCTATCTTGTTTACCAGTGCTGTCAATTGTTGTTCCTAAGTATTTAAAGTGGGTAACCTGTTGAATTATACTTTCGTTAATTGTTTTATTCAACCTTTCTTGATTTTTTGCTATCATCATTTTTTTGTTTTATTTCCATTTATTCTCATTCCATTCAATTTCAGAGTTCTATTTCATATGTCTTTATTTTTTTGAAGACCCTTCTCTGTATTGGCCATTATAACTAGATCGTCAGCAAATGCACATTCACGTATCTTAACTGGCCTAGTTGCTTCATACCTACAGAAAGTTCCTCTGTGTATCTCTTTTTGTTTGCTTTGTTTGCTTGCCTTAATCCCTGTTTTGTCTCAAATGTTTCAGATGCTCGGTTATTTTTGATTATATATATTATGTTTTTTCTGTACTTTTTATTATTCCTATTGGTTTTTTATCAACTTTCCTTTCTTCTAGTATGTCCCATATTTTCTTTCTACAAACTCTATGAAAAGTTTTCTCCAAGTCTATAAGGGCGAAGTATGCCTTTGTTTTGCTATTTTGTGTTTTCTCTATGATTTGCTTAACCACAGATTATAGAGAGAACAGATACGAAAGCTTGACAGAGAACAGTAAAAAGAGAGAGGGATGGGTGGACATACCCATTTAAATGTCCATCGTCGTATGTCGACTCCGTTCGGGCTGCTTCGCGAAATTTATCAACAGGGTTGCCAATTTGCATAATATTTTCTTCAATTTACCATCATAGGTCAAATATTTTATAAGCATTATTTTTAAGTGTGCTAGTTATACAAATACAAATATTTGATGATTACTTGTTTTAAATCAATTTTATTAACATTAAAAAAAATATACAAGTAAAAAGATTATAATGTATAAAAATCATTCCATAAATATGTACTTTTTTTCACAAACCATATCCTTGGCAACCATGCACAATAATGGTGACTGCTTGGCTCAAAACGTCAAAATATGCTCAAAATCACTTGTAATCTGTGCTCAAAATTAATAACACCATTTTTGTTGGCTTAGTTGTTTGAAAGTGTTCAATCGGTGATATCATTTTTTCTCTTATTTTTTGGAAATGAAAACCACAATAATGTTTTTTATTTTTTTATTTCGACGTTTCGGTAGCGTTTCAGCTACCTTTGTCAAGATTAACTAATGATAAAATAATTTTTGGTCCCTATCTGACACAACGAAAAAAATATGACAACTATACAATCAATAATATTTTGAAGTTTAAGACTACAAAACTTTGTTGTCAAATTTTATTAAGGTCCATTCATAGTAGATTACATCTCTGGTAAAATGTGAAATAAATGTTTTATTTTATGACATTCCAAAGATATGATAGTCTACTAGAAATGGAATCCAGTGAAGTGCACGTTGCAGGAAGGGTTTTTATTGGGATAGCGCTTTTTTTCGCTTATTTTGGAAATTTTGTTAATAAAACGCGTTTGTTGTTACTTTTTTGTGTATGATTATTTTTGTTTTCAAAATATGTATGACTCAGTTTGGTGATTTTGTGTATTGAAGTGTGTATCGATTAACAACTATTCCAATGATAAATCATAAGAAAACCTGGATAAAAACTTATGATGCTATCCTGATAACGCAGATAATTGATTATTGGAAATTCCTCTTTCTAACATTGGTAACCAAATTTGACTACATTCGGCTGATATTAATTGTGTTATTTGACTAATCGATTGTGCGTAAAAATAAAAATATAGTGGTATAGACTATTATCCTTATAAAATGAATGAACAAAATTTGATTGATTTTTGTAATTATTTGTGTTATCCAAAAATGTATTTATCGATTAATCTCCCAAGAGTAATGACTATTTATAACAAATCATAGGAATGTAGGTACATATAGGTATTAAATAAATACATAAATATATATTCGATTATGATTATTGTTTTAATTCATGGTGCAGTTTCAAGGATTTAGTGGAAACTTCCAAAAAAAACTAGATGCGGCACTAGAAATTGTTATTGTCCCCGAGTCAACACTGCAATTTGGTAAGAAATTCAGGAATTATTTTCAACCGGCAACATCGCGGCCATACCGAGTTAAAGGTCCAAGGTCATTGAAGACGGGGCTGAAAACCGTTTGATGTTTTACCGGGATTCGTATCTGTTCTCTTTATAATATGTGGCTTAGCTGTGAATATGTGGTCTTGTACACTTCTTTCCACCCGAAACCCACTTTTTGCTGCATCCAGTGTTGGTTCTATGTGCATTTTTAATATTTTATAAATGATTTTGTCAAACACCTTCAGGGCTGAACTTAACAACATTATCCCCCTGTAATTGCTGCACTCTCTATGAATTGGTGAACGTATTCCTGTCTGCCAATCTTCTGGTATTTTTTCTCTCGACTATGATTTATTACAAACATCTAAAAGCAATTCTGTTCCTTTTTCTCCAAAATTTTTTAGCATCTTCATTATAAGAAATAAATTAAATTCCTGTGTTTGGGAAAGCCTTTTTAAAAATGGCATAGTTGCAGTTTGATACAAGCTATCGCTAAGAGAAACATGATAATTGGGAATTACAAACTCTGATAAAAAGTATTGAAGCATATTTATACAAGATGTCTGAAACAAAGCTGGAAAGTTAACTGGGAAAGTGGAAATTAATCATAGCACAAGTCATGTTCCAATTTCAATGAGAAAAAGAAAAAAATTAGAGACAAAGATTAATATTATATTAAAAAATTGCAGTGAATACATAAAATTTCACCAACTCAAGAAATAATAATCTTATCGCAAATGCGTACCCGAATCAAAACTATTGAAGAGAAAGTACATGATTGAGATTTTATAAAAGTTAAGGCAATCGAAAAATAACCAGGAAATGTGATTAGTTGATTACATATTGATCTTAATCTCAATTGGAAGGACCAATATTTCAGTTTCTATTTTTATGAGTATGTGATTATAGTAAGAAATATTTCGTGGTTTTCCTTATAACATCTAGACTTCCTCCACTATTTTCACATACATATAATTCCGATTGAAAAGTTCTGTACCATAATTCTTTGGTTGATGGCAGTTAGGATTGCAGTTAGTGTATTTTTTAGTTGAATAAAACTTTTCGATATGTATGAAAAAGAAGATGGAATGTTCGCAGGCACAAAATCACAACTTCTGGCAGCAATATTTGGTAAGTTATAGCTTAAACAATAATAATTAAATTATCTTCATCCCATTATTCGACATTTTTTGGAACAATGCGAATGGGAGACCTATGGGGGTTTGTTTTGAGACATTTGAATCTGAATCTGTTTGTCGATAACAAACGCTGCTTGGTATCTGATCCAAATCATGCCTTTTGTAAACCCTCTCTTTTACTCACTCTATGAAGAAAATCTCAAAGACAAATAAATCCTACAAGCCTATTTCTGGAAGAGATTCTATCTTCAGGCGTAAATTAATGTGAGTGTTCTATACAGTTACCTCCTAGGCTTGTGCATTATTGCTATAAATTTCGCAAGTATATGTGACTGGAGGTGAGAAGATTCCTCTTGATTCACTACTTTGAGCTCTTACAGGTGCCTGACCAGGCAACACCTGTCAAAACTCTTAGTCAGATCTCACTCTGGCTCATGCATTGATATTCTAAGCCGTACTAAATATATCCAATGGTCAATTGGTCAGACCTTCTCTTTTTCACGGCACCTATTACAGTGTACCGTCAACTGAGGTGAAGGTGGACAAATTTGGAAGCGCCTCAAAAATTTTGAAAAAAATTATGAAAATTGACTTAGGTGTACTCCTTTATATGAGCTAAATACGAGTTTTGCAAAAATTATAGAATCGCTAATATATTTTTTAAGTAGTGTCCAACTCTACCAAGAAAAAGGGGTGAAGTTGGACATGGCTACAAAACCAAGTAAAATCAACTTTTAATGAGAACTGGGTGTAGTTGTACAACTCTATTTTTTTTTTAATTTGCACCTTTGCTGGGCCAATGAAAAACGCTTGTAGGTAAGAAATAACAGTTTATTCCCTAAATCACAAAACATCAACTTAAACTAGTTCCTAGGAAAAATATATAACGTAAAAAACAAAAAATATTTAACAAAATACCAGTAAAAAAAGGAATAAAGTATTTTCTGGAACGAAAAAAAAGGAACACAATACCTAAAAATTATATAAAATCATTAACCTAACCTAACCTAATTCTACAGGTTGGTGTAAAACATGAATAACATCTTCCTTTGACACCATCGATTGGTCTTCAACATCTGGATAGACGAAAAAATGCCCCCATTTTTTCTCCAAATTTTTTCCTAAGGAACTTAACTGTTAAAAACATCTCATCAATGTCTTCAACGTGACCTACAAAATTTAGATTTCTTTTAGTTGATTCAAATTTCAACAAGACGTATCCCAATAAACACACAAACGTGTAATGTACGTTTATATGTGGTAGCAGACGTTGATTAAGCGTTACGGTTAATTTTCGCAACGTTACTTTCGAAACAATTATACAACCAAACGTTAATTCTACCTATAATTAACGTATATGACTCAACTCATCACTATTCACTACCGTTATGAAACGTGTCTACATCGTGCTTTCTCAACGTATATTCAATCAAAAGTAAAAAACATTATATAAACGTTGAATATAACGCTACTCAATAACTTGAAACTTTAAGAAACCTATATTCTACGTTTAAATAACTACGTTTATTAAACTTATTGGAAATTACGGTATTTATCCGTTGAATGAAGAACTTAGTAACAACTACATCCTTCGCGTTACCTTAAGATTGATTGATTTTAATTCAATGTTGTCAACTACCCTACTTCACTCTCATTATGAAACGTGTCCTCATCGTGCTTTCTCAACGTATATTAAATCAGAAATGAGAACCATCACATAAAATTGAATTTAACACTACTCAGTAACTCGAAGCTTTGAGCAACCTATATTCTACGTTTAAATAACTCTTCTTTTCTACGTTCATTAAACTTTACAAGAATTACCTTTTTGATCCATTGAATGAAGAACTTAATACCAATTAAATAATTAACTCCACCTTGATACAACGTTACATATTACTTATTATTCAACGTTGTTGACTACCATTTTCCACTACCATCACGAAACGTGTCCTCATCGTGTTTTCTCAACGTATATTCAATCAGTAGTTAGAAACATCACATAATAAACGTTGAATATAATACTACTCAATAACTCTAAGCTTTGAGCAACCTATATTCTACGTTTCAATAACTCTTTGTTTCTACGTTTATCAATCTTCATGAAAATAACGTTTATAATCCGTTGAACGAAGAACTTAAAAATAACTACATCATTGATGTTGCTTTGAGACAACGTTTCTAATTGCATATTATTCAACGTTGTAGACTACCACTCTGCTCTACCATTGTGAAAAGTGTTCTCATCGTACTTTCTCAACGTGTATTCAACCAAAAGTGTCAAACAGTACATAAACGTTGATCATCCGGATCAAAGCAACGTGCATAATAATCTCTTTGGTAGACCACCTCCCTTCAACATTTTCTCGTAGTGGTGTACCAACGTTGATACAATTATAGAAATATTACGTTGTTTCAATGTTTTTACTTCAACGTTTTTTATACGTTAATAATACCTACATAATTTATAAAATTCATGTTTCCTTTGCTTTTTACTCAATAATTAATGAAAGGAATATGTAATGTTATTGTTAACCAACCTTGTGTAAATACTAACTTCTTCGTCACATCTAAAGACAATTTATTTTGATAAAAGTAATATTATATATAAGTATTGAAAGTACATATTAGACATACGTTGAATAGATAACGTTTCCGCAACTTGATTGCCAAGTGTATTGCGTTGCATCGAATATAATGATTGAAAAAACCCACAATAACCAATATTTTATATCTATACCTCATTTTCTTGTCCTCATTGATCGAGTTATTTATTGTTTAAAATATAAGACCTATGATTATAACTATACAGCATACCTGTATCAGTCATTCATCGAGGGAATTTATGCATATCCCTCATATATCTCTTTGGCAACGCTGCACGGTCAGTATGGTCTGTTGAAACGCCACTCGCCATAGTCGCCATTTTGCATTTGTTGAAGATTGTGCGTCTGCACGTGTTTGTTCGACTGTTAATAATTTGGTAAGTACCTTGTGATGTGTTAATGCACTGTAGAATATTAATTAATTTTTGCAGTTGACGTGAAAAAGGAATTTGGTGCGGCACCTGACGTACAGATAGCCGATGCTACGAAAGATTAACTAAAATTCGCGAAGAAAGGGATGAATGACGCCCATAAATCCAAACAACGAAGAAATCCTTGAATCTCACTTTTAATTATAAATAATTTTTAGCAAGTGATTTTTAAGTTTAAAGGACTTTTGATTTAGTTTGTTTTTATAAATTTTGTATAGATATTATTTTTATGCTTGTTTTATTATTATATTTTTTCAAAAATATAAACATTTGTTTTCATTTTCAGGGCTTGTACAAAATCCAGGAACAACGAAGAAATATACATCGGGACGAAAATCGAAAAAGGCCTTTTCGATTATTTTCCAAAAGCTATCTAATGACACCAAACTCGATTAACCTAACACTTCTCCTGGGTGTGGGGCAGGAGCAACTTTTAATTGTTCCCCCACTTTTTTTTTGCAGATTAGGATTCTCCAGAGAAAAAAAATTGCTTTGATTTCCCGTACTATAATCGATTCCCCTTCTTAGGGAAGACGAAATCAAGTTTTAAACTTGATTTAAGTCCAATTATTGTGATACATTTTGTCTCTAATTTTGGAATAATAATACATTTTGCATCGATTATTGTACAGTATACCTACGTGTTTTCAACGAATATAGTATTGTTTTGTTTTTAACTAGTTTCAGATGCTTAAACAACTGAACCGAACAATAACCGATTTGAAATTCATTATTGTATCAAAATTGCAGACAATACTATTTTGTACCGAAGAAACCTAGTATGCCGAAAAAATAGATCTAATCAAGTTTTTAAATTTATCCCTCTCTTTTCTAGGGGTAGGAAGTTGCCCGCTACCCCATCCTCTGGAGGTATAGAAGGTGGGTAGAGTTTGGTGTCATTTGTGAGCTTTTGAAAAATGATTGAAAAGTAATTTTTCGATTTTTGTTCCGGTTTTTATTTCTTATGATATTTCACCGTTTCAAGATTTCGTACTAACCCTGTATGGTATTCATTCTGAAACAACGGTGTTATTCCAATATTTTTCATGGTCCCCACAAATCGGACATCAACGTTGAAAATACGTATTTCTGCAACGTTACATGGAAACCAAAATAAATCGTTATAGTGACGTAGAATCTCACTGGATGAATAACGTTGAAAACCCGTGGTTTGGTAGAGTTACGTTGAAACCAAACTATAACGTTATATTTCAGTAGAGTTCACATTATAACAAGTATGTTTTCAACGTAAAAACAAATTTAACATCAACGTTATATATTCGTATATCTGTAACGTTACATCGAAACCAAAAAATATAGTTAAATTGAAGTAGAATTTTAACGGATAAATAACGTTGAAAAACCGTGAATAAATCGAGTTACGTTGAAACCCAACTACAACGTTATATTTCAGTAGAGATTACATTATCAGGGGTATATTTGCAACGAGGGAATAACATTGAATTAACGTAATCAAGTAACGTTACCGTAAAACCAGAATGAAACGTATTTCCTAACGACATTTTGCCGTTTTTTCAACGATGAATGCTGGTGGCGTTACTTGAAAAATTCAACGTTTTTTTCGCGTATCTGTGTTTATTGGGATTGGTTTTTTTCAAAATCTCCGATGCTAGTAGGAACTAATTCAGTCTTATCATTGGTTGGAGCAGGGTTGCTTGTACTTGACTCAGCCTCGTCATAGTATAGTTCGTGTAATTCATCTTCTATTATTTCTATTTCAGATTGGTCCAACATAGCTTCATTGTAGTTTTCTTCTTCGACTTCACTGTCATCTTCAATAATGGCCATTTTCTCACGTCTTGGCTTTCTCGTTGGAATCACAGGAGAAAGGGTCTCTTCATTGTCGCTTTCATGTTCGATGTCACTATTGTCTTCAGTAAATTTCACACTTCGGCCAGGTTTAATGGCCATTTTTTACCTCTTGGCTTTCTTGTTTGAGTTGGAGAAGCAAGGTTCTCTTTAAAAAAGCTAACGAAACTGTCAGTCCAATGTTTCTCAACATTAACTTCTTGATAATCCGCCAGTTTTTTCAACACTCGCTAAGGATCATAAGAAACTATTCCACATGCTGCAAATCCTGATTTGACATTATTCGCAGATCGCATGTCAATTCTCTGAAAAGTCTGGGATAGCAAGATTGGAAAATCGCTCTTCTGAAAGACTCCCCAATTTTTCATTTTCCACTGTCTTAAGACAAATCTCCACGCTTCCTTTATTGGTCTAAAATAAGCCACATCGAGTGGCTGGCAGATGTGGGTGGAGTTTGGGGGGAGCAATATGAAACTGATGTCATGTTCAAGACATTTGTTGATAACCGTTACGGATATGTGACTGGACAAATTGTCACCGATGATCACTTTTTTGCCTTGAAGCTTTGATAAGTATGAGAGAGCAATTTTATAGAACCAGTCTTCGAAACAAAACTGATCGAACCAACCACTTTTACTCCGGTTATAAGCCGTGCCAGGAGGACCGTTCTCTATCCATATCGGAAAAATATGTTGGGCCTTGTACATTACGTAAGGTGGAAGAACAAAGCCGGAGGCTGCTGCAGCAATCATAACCGAAATGCTTGTTTTTGAGCTATCCATAACGCGAGCACAGTGTTTTGCTCCTCTTTTGGCGAGAGCTTTAAGTTTTCCTGGGTCGTCGGAAAAATTGGTTTCGTCGTAGTTGACGATATTTTCCGCAGGAACATTTTCTATAGATTTTTGCAATTCCGTAAAATATGCGGTCATAACAGCAGAGCTGACTTGGGCTCTAGCCCTTTTCATATTCTGGGATAGCCGTACAGATAATTCTCTGTGCCTGTTGAGGAAATTTTTTACCCATTCATCAGGAACTTTATCATGGAAAATTGTAATGGTTTTTCCCAGCCGATCCAGATATGATTTCATTAGAGTTTTCACGTTTTTTATGGTTCATAGAAAACTCCACTTAGCGGCACTCATTATCCCTTCTGCTAGATATGTCTCTTCATCGGAAGTTAGTACAGTTTAACCTCCATATTTCTTTTTATTTTTGGAACTTTAGTTCTTTACGCCAGGTTATGTTTGAGCGACCAGGGGTCGCGACGCAAAAGATCTGACCGTTACGCGTTACGTTACGCTACGTTATGTTACATTGCTTCGTTATGTGCCTTGCTTTTGCGTGCTTGTGCCTCGTTTACGAAGCAGCGATTCATAATAAAAAATATGCTCCTGCTTGGATTCGAACCCGGGCCACCCGCGTGCAATGCAATCATTCTAACCACTGAACCACCGATGCTATATTGAAATTCTATGCAAAGCTGGTATTCGCAGTGCTAGTGATCTACTTGAATTTGTTCGGATAAATTTTTAGTATTATGTCCATAATTTTTTTTTGCGCGATTAAGGGGTCTAGCTACTTTTCGAAATACAGGGTGTTGAAATTTTGAAAACTTGAATGTTTTAATTCGATAACTTTAAAATGGATGGATAAATTGATTTGACATTTGGCAGTTTGTTTTTAAATGTAAAAGGGCATATTTTGATAGAAATAGTAGTTTGTGCAACTAGTGTGGATATGATGGCCATATCGCACGAGGACGAAGATGGAGCACGACGCCGTAGGCGGAGTGCTCAATCGTTCAAGTGCGATATGGACAATCCACACGAGTCGAGCAGCATATTTTTTCTACGACCCACTTAGGAAAAAATCTAGAAAATAAAAATTTCCATAAACTCTAATATAACTTCAAATTAAAAATTTAACAATTCAATTTTATGTTTCCACTAATTTTGTGGTAAACGAATGTTCAATTTGTATAATGCTACGGTTTCCTTTTTTAAATATACGATGCTGTTATAAGTAGATGTTGCCAGTCGGACTCCCTCATGGAGGGTACCGTACCATTATCTATAATAATGAATATTCTGCTAAATATTTCAAACGTCTACCTGTTGTCGTTATTAATATCAAGCAGAATGATTATTTAAAAATAAAATTAACAATAAAAAAAAATTCCTCGCGGGGAATCGAACCCGGGTCTACCGCGTGAGAGTATGGTGTGCTTACTACTCAACCACCAAAGAATATGCAAATTGTTTATCTATAACGTCAGATGTATCACATAACTTTTGCTTAAAAGGAACTAAAGTTCCTACCGTGTGTCCCGCGACACGTTCTACCTTTTTTTATTCCTTTAACGTGATTAAATAAAGTCGATTTCGGAATTGATTACTTTTTCGCAGCTTCCCTGAAGCTAAGTTTCTTTAATTTAACTTCTTCCTCCGCCTTTATTGTAGCAAGCAAATAGTTACAGTTGGGTTTCTTGCCCACTTTTCTATTATATACACGCGGCATCTTGGTGTCCAACTGTACCTTGGAAAAAGAAACTTTTTAATGTGACGCTACTGGACTCAATTACTTGTGGCAGAGTTTAAAATTTTATAGGTTAGTTACTTATACTGTAGTCTACATTGTGGTCAAAAATGGATATTCTAGGAACATCAGTATAATACATACAATAGTTATAAAAACCAAATTGCCAAAATAGCACTTTTTTAATCAATTGTTTACATAATTAAAAAATCAACTTACCGTTAATAAACCGCGCCATATGTAACACACTTTCACACTGATGAAAAACTTACCGCCAAATTGGCCGAAGGTCGAATGTCAGTGGCGTCACGAATTTATTTGATCAGAAACTACGTCTTGTCCAACTTCACCTCGACTGTCCACCTTCACCTCAGTCGACGGTACCTATTCTGTAATTCACGGTGCCTAGTTGACCAAGCTAGTGCTTCAATTGCTGTTTCACTATCCGACATGATACACTTTCCCATGGCGTGTAAAATACTTGTGGTTTTTCCCAAGCTTGTCCCAGTTTGGCTCCAGGTACATTCTCAGTCGCAGCATGCCATTTCAAGTAACCCAGAATGACTTACATACATTTTTTATTTCAGGAACATTGTTTTCCATATCAGACGGTATGGTATATGGATGGACATCACCCATGATACCCTACCTCATTAGTGAACGAAGCCACATCAAAACCACCATGAACGAAGCGCAATTCTTAGAAACTAGTTTAATCGTTGGCTCATTTGTAGGACTACCTTTAACCATTTATCTTGTCGATAAATTAGGAAGAAAAAGATCGTTACTCTTAGCTGCTTTTCTATCATTATTGTGCTGGATAGGTATTGCAGTTGCTACTAGTATGGTGGTATTATTTGTAGCTAGATTTATTTTTGGTATAACTGCGAATACTTCCTTCGTCTCGGCTCCGATGTATATAGCTGAGATAGCAGATCACAAAATAAGAGGATTTTTATCAAGTGTTATTTATATAAATATGCTTGTGGGATTGATTTTAGTTTATAGTATTGGTCCGTACACTCCTTTTTACGTTCCACCGGTTGTGGGTGCACTCATTTTAATACTAGGATTGTCGGTGTTTCCTTTCATGCCTGAAACGCCATATTACTTAATTTATAAAGGAAAAAAACTAGAAGGTGAGAAGTCGCTAGAATTTTTTAGACCCGGTAAAGATGTTGATCAGGAACTATCCGATATCGTTACTGCTGTTACAAGACAAAAATCAGAAAAAGGAAGATTATTAGATTTATTTGTAGTGGAAGGAAATAGAAAGGCACTCATAATTATGTCTGTTTTAAACGCTGGTCAACATTTATCTGGTATAAGCGTAATACTGATGAATCTGCACGTTATTCTCGAAGCAGCAGGATCTATTTATTTAGATCCGTCGATAGCAGCTATAATTTTTGCTGTTATCATGTTCTTTGCTGCCTATTTATCTTCTTTGCAAGTTGATAAGTATGGTAGAAGATGTTTGCTCATGGTTTCGTTGATAGCAACAGCTGTATGTTTGGCCGCTTTAACTGTATATTTCCATCTTAAATTTTTAGGTTATGACGTTCGATCAGCTAGTTGGTTACCAATAGTTGCTGTCATGTTTTACGCTGCTGCTTTCAAGATGGGAATTGGAATTATTCCAATTGTATTAACAGCGGAACTTTTTCCAACAAATATAAAAGCAATGGGTATGGCTTTAGCTGAACTATTTTTTATTGTAGGATCTATAATTAGTCTTCAGCTGTACCAATGGTTGGGTAACTTGTTTGGGTTATATGTACCTTTTTATATATTCACAGCTTGTAGTATTGTAGTATGTTTATTTACTTATTTTTATATTCCTGAAACTAAAGGTAAGACTTTGGAAGAAATTCAGTATTTATTAAGAGGTGGAAAGATTTCCAAAACGGAATCTTTAGCAAGTTTGTTATCGGAATGCTCAAAACCATACAATACTTTTGACACATATTGATAATATTGTATATTATATAATAACAGTACCTACATATTTTGTCAATATACTTGTTTTAAATAGCATCTTGTTATTCAATAAATGTACTTGATTCTTGTATATCATTACCTCTCCTTTTTATTTTCAAGAAAACTGAATGTTCAAAGAAACACTCTCTGATAGGAGGTCATCATTTGAAAGGAAAAGATGTTTGCTGGTGCATTTGAACTAACCATAGGTCAATGCATTATATGAGGTAGTATGTATTCTTCTTTACAAATGACAGAAGTAGGGAAATACTCACTCTTTATATTTCTGAAGTTTTTATAATACAAAAAAGTGGATTGAAAATTTAAAAATGTTGTATACTAGAAGGGGTACCTACCCATTAGATTATATTATTCCTCTTCAATCACTGGTATATAAAAAAGAACTGATATGTATTCCAACTACAGCTTACAATTATTTGCTGGCAATTTATTGTTACCTGAAATTTTATGCTTCTATATCACGTCTTATGCGTTCCTATACTATAGGCAACTAGTTATACTGCTTGAAAGCAAATGTTATTCTCAATAAATGAATATAACAGTAAGGCTTGGGATGAAATTGACTGAAATTGACGTTGCAGAATGAAAAAGAGCATGTATAGAGAACGTTAGTAGATTATAAAAGGAGTTTTGTGAAATAATTTGGCGGTGAAAGTACAGTAGGTATGGTCAATTTATTCATTTATAACCTTATACTACAGAGCACCATCTCAGTGTAGGTTTAAGGGTGAGCAATGGCAGAAAGAGATAAGAGGCAAGGTATCAAATTCAACTAATATTTCCATAACACCACCATAGCTTATCACTATTTCTTTTTGTAGTTTCATTTGGGCTGCTGTTTGGTTCTTAGAATATTTTGGAAGATATTGGTGGGTTAGATGAAGTTGAAATATACGAATTTTTCATGAAAGCTACCATTTTTAATTCTTTCTATAGCCACTTGATGTATATCCTTCAAATCCTATCAGAAAAATCGAAAGGAGATACTTTAAATAAGTGGAGATTTATAAATTAGAAATAAATCAGAATGTTCAAACAAGAAGGTTGAATGAAACTCAAAGTCCAAACCACAATTTTTATTATTGAGATATTTTGTCTCAACTGTTAACATAATATCATGGAATCTTTATAATAAGCATAACATTTCTATTGTAACCTGATGATGGTAATTTTGTACCGAAACTAGTAGCTGCATAATTTGTCCTTTTTGGTAGACAATATTAAAAATTGTGGTTTGGACTTTGAGTTCTATTGATCCTTCTTGTTTGGATTTCGTACAACCACAATTGAGATATGGATGAGCTCTGGAAGTTAAATCAAAATGTATTTCAAATGATTATTTTAGCTATTCTCAGTGACTTCATGCCGACTGAATATACTTTCATAGCTCTGTGCCTTCATGGCCAGTGGAGCAATAGTAGGTATATTATGTGACTAGTGGGTGGAACGATTTATGTATTTTTTAAGACCGACCAGAAAATATACACTTTCTGGACAATTTTTCGTCCAGAAAATAACGTTTTGCCGATCTAGACCGGAAAATGGACGGAAATGGCTTTTGCCGGTCCCTGACGTCCATTTTGTTTTCATTTTTCCAATCGCTCTTTTATAATACAATGTGCTGGCAAAAAATGATCGATTCATGTTTGACAACAGTCTGAATTGATCTGAAATTGACTAGTTTCGATTGCAACTGGTATTTTCAGTAGTAATACCTCTAGGGTCTTGATAATACCGAGATAATTTTGTCATTCAGAATACTGAAAGCATGTTGCTTGATAATAGGCCGCAGGCCTAGGGCTATTATCTTTGAGCAACACGCTTGAAGGATTCTCTACGACAAAATTTTGAGTATTTATCAAGACCCGAGGAGTATTCGATGAGATAATTTTTTACTTTATAGATATCAAAAAATAAATTGTCAATCTGATCTTTAATAATTTCCAATACAAACTTTATTAGTTTTAATCAAATATTATTCATTTTTATTTAAAACTACAGTTGTGAAAAGTACAATTGGTAAATTAATTGAATCGTTACATGCAATACCAAATCTTTGCGACATTTTCAATCCAGTTGTCAGTTTGACGTTTAATTAATTTTTAATAAAAAATAAACACCAAACTGAAAACACCACAGGTGGGGTATTTTCGCTGTAATACAGCGGTGATTGGATGAAATTTGACACATGACTTGAAATTAAGTATTTTGATTGGTTACTATATTCAGTAAAAAATTATCGCTGTAATAAAGCAGTGATTGGATGAAATTTGACACATGACTTGAAATTGAGTAATTTGTTTGGTTACTATATTCAGTAAAAAATTATCAAAGGTAATACCACGAGTGCTTCAAATTTTATCGATAATTTTCTCTTTTCCACGAAAACTTGTTTATTTGGCAAAAATAAGAAAACAAACCGATTGATAGAATCACGAATCCGTTAGGACGAGGGATTTTATCTAAATTCGGTTTGTTTCAATGTTTTTGCCTCAAATAAACAAGTTTGAGTGATGAAAATAAAAAATTATGTGATAAAATTTGAAGAGCGAGTTGTATTTGGGAAGATTATTTTTTTCAACAATTTAAAATGTATTTAAATGTATTAAGTGTTAATATTCTCTTGGGTGATGGCACTGAATCAGTTTATGTTCATTTTTCAATAAACTTCGAAGCACTTTTAGTTGTCAATAATGACAAATTCAAATTAAATTCAATTCAAATTCAAAGTGAAATTTTGACGTTCCAATGTAAACAAGGTATTATCGATGAGGAAGCAGAATTATCAGTATAATACCGAAAGATTGGCTAGAATAATGTATTGCTATTGGTTATAACCACCAAAATGTCAGATTTTGACAAGTGAAAAAAATAATCAATGCAATATTAAAGTGAAATGAGTAATAATATAATTAAATGTTTAGAAAATTTTAATAAATTCTATTTTGTACAAAAAAATACTATTCAAATTCATGTATATTATAATAAAAATAATACTCTATAAATAAACCTATTATATATGAGCACTAAGTAACGGATCACTTTTACTGGACATAATAAACTTCTCTCCCTTCAAAAGCTGCTGTATTTCTTCCAACGTTTTCCCCTTAGTCTCAGGTACGAAGTACAAAATAAATATGGCAATTAAAAAGCTTCCTGCGCTAAAGAAATAAAATGGAACATGCATTCCATACGCCGATTCCAACCAAACGTACAACTGAACGCTAATTATAGCTCCTATGACGTACATAGCGTCAGCAGCCGTCATTCCCACAGCTTTAAGTTTAGCGGGAAAAATTTCCGCTGTTATCACAATAGGCACTATTCCCAACCCCACTTTGAAAGTGCAAGCGTAAATCATTACGGATACTATAGGAATCCAACTCACATTTTTAACATCGTAATTTGAGTACTTTAAATTAAAGTAAATAGCATTAGATAGTAGGCAAAAGCTTGTTAGTACTGTGGACACCAGTAACAAAGCTTTCCTGCCATACTTGTCAACTTGAAAAGATGCTACGTTAGCAGATACAAGCATTATCACAGAAAATACAATACCAGCGTGCGCCGAATCCATGTAAATAGACCCAGCTGAGTTAAGTATCACATGCAGATTCATTAGTATTACACTAATGGCAGCCATGTGCTGCCCAGCGTTCAAAACTGTCATTATAAGAATAGCTTTTCGGTTACTCTTCACTAAAATTATATCCTGAACTCTTCCCTTTTCTGATTTTTGTCTTTCAATAGCTCTCGTTATCTCCTTCAATTCTATTCCAACATCTCTACCTGGACGAAAGTATTGAAGGGATTGTCTGGCTTGTTCAGGTTGATTTTTAAATAAAAGATAATACGGGCTTTCCGGGACCCACCAAAATATCAGTAGCTCGCAAACAAGTACAACTCCGCCTATAATCGGCGTTGTATAAAATGGCAAATAAGGTCCCACACTGTACACTATAACAAATCCTACTAACATCTGTAAGTAGACTATCGAAGCAAGGAATCCTCTTACTTTACTTTCTGCTATTTCCGCAATATACATCGGCATACTAACGAAAGACATATTTCCGATTATGCCGAAGATGAATCTAACGACATACAAATATATCATATTATTCGCCAAAGCTATTATTATCCAGCCGATTAAGGACGCAAACGCTGCTAGAAGTAGGGATTTTCGTCTTCCTATCTTATCTACTAAGTATATTGTTGTGGGCAATCCACAAAAAGAGCCGACCATTAGTATCGTTTCTAGCCATTCTACTTCTTCTTTCGTTGTTTTAATATGACTTTTCTCACTGACTAGATAGGGCAGCATAGGAGCAGTCCATCCATATGTCATTCCGTCTGATATTGCAAATAAAGAGCCTGAAAGTGGTAAACATAATTAACGAGACATAGAGCTATTTTATTTTATTTTATTTTTGTTTCAGTTGATTTGGAATCAGTTTTAAACACAACATCCAAGCAGAAAAACTTCGATAAAGATACTGGATAAGTAGCGCACAATATTTAAACAAGCAAAACCGAGCAAAAGCGCGCGCTCGACTGAGCACATGTGTACGTTCTAATGCCCAGTATAGTAACTCAAAGCGCGCTGCAAACGTAGCGGTTGAAGTGAAAACTACAAGCGTCGCGTTTTGGCGACGTTGATTCAAAGCGCGCGTTTGCATGTGTACGATTCCATTTGTTTCTATGTATTTGGCTAACGCGCGTTTGACAAACGAGAGCTCAACGCGGCGTCTAACGCCCTCATGTGTACAAGGCCTAAGAATAAGCTTTAAAATGATGTGCATTGGAAAGCAATATATATGATGATACATTTTTAAATCGCGCTTGTTCCACAGATTGTACAGAGCTCAGAAGACGACAAAAAATGTAAATAAACAAATCAATTTTTTATCAAAACGCAAGGAAGATATTGTAAACAAATTCTGAAATCATTCAAGACTCTCTAAGGTTCCATTATAAAAAAAGTAGGATAAAGGACTATTTTTTTTTTAACAAATTAATGAAATATTCTCAAAATCTTGTAGAAAAAAACGTTGACCGCTTTTTTAAATATTTTTCTCAAGTACGAACGAGCTGCAAGTCACATGGGATATGATAGCTATGGGTCTTCCCACTGCGATGAACTTTGAATCATCGAGAAATGTCAATTTTTTGCCGAGTTATGGAACAATTCGTTCGCCCGCTCACAAGTTAATGCATAGACAGCAGAATTTCTACAGGCAGAGCATCAGCAGCTGAAATGAGGAGACTTTTGTCCCATTAAGGCAGTTTTAGCGAGGATACCGTTGAAGTGATTCAGTAACCGAACACTAACCGCGTTGTTTTAGCGTCCAGCGGTATCATAGAGGTAGGTGTTGTGACGTAATATGCTGACGTCATTGTTTGATACCGTTGATCTGAAACATTTCAACAAGTCAAGAGGTAGGTTACTGGCGGTTACTGAAAATTTTGTTTACAAACATGAAACATGTGTCAGTGTCACATCGTCGTAGTAGTTTATAAGTATTATTCTATGGTAGTAGTCTAATATTTGTGAAACAAAAATTAGCTATAACATTATTAACATCATTCATAACTGTTGATCAAACAACATCGAATCTATCTGCTATTTCATTTAGTGTGCTTTGGTAATTAATGTACCACAAAAATATAAGTAGCGACTTTTCAGGGGATAGAGGTTTTCTACTTCCTCTAAAAGGTTTTTGAAGAATTTTCTCTCTGTCGATCCTTAATAAATTTTCAAGAAGTTTTTGAAATGTAGATTTTTTTAATTTAAATAATTCGTAAAACGCAGTATTGTTGTAATTATCAAGCCACACAAATTCATTCATAAACATTCTTATGTGTTTCTCTCTTATTATTGCTGACGTTAAGTAAACATCGATATTATTTTCAATTAAAAGAGCATTGTTTATTAAAAACAAGTTTTCCTCAACAATTAGCTCCCAAATTACTGGAAGTAACTGAAGATTTAATTCCATTTTTTTAATTTTTCCAACAAGAAACAAGAACGAACAAAACAAAAACAAACTCTAGATAACCAAATATAAAATATGTCAAATTAAGTGTTAACCGTTTTACCACCGTTTGTGTTTTAGCGATCTTTTCCAGTTACTGGTAGTGGGGATAACAATTACATACCGTAACGATACCGATACCGGTTACTGAAGCTTCAACGGTATCCTCGCTAAAACTGCCCTATTATCTCGATAACTATCGAATTTTCGAAAAAAATGATAGGGACCATTTCTGTAGATAATAATCATTTTTTATCTGAAGAAAAATTCTCTAATTCGCATATTGAGCCAAATATTAGCGAGAAACCCGTTTTCCAGGGCTTAGGGGTCTATTTTCCCCCCTTCTGTTAACTCAATCGCATTAAGTTTTTTCTCGTTTAAAAACACCTGCCATTACCTACAGATTGAGCCCAAAGTGAAGTCTTCAGGGGCTTTGTCCCTTCATTTACTGGACTATCAAGGAAAACGCCGATGTCAAACCCAAGAGAAACGACGCTAGAAGTCAGCCAAACACAAGCTACAAAAAAAGACAGCATATTCTTGATAAGGTGACAAGACTGTTAGCTCAACTAATTGCCTAAGATCATGGGTAGAGAACACTCCTTATATAGGAAAAGCAAAATACGGACAACAGGTCACGAGGAACAAAATAAAGGACCTTTGAAGATAAAACCTAACAACTTGTTTTGGTGAAAGTGACAGGAAGTAGTACAAAAACGTGAAGAAGATCAAATAACGAGAGGTTTTAGGTTTTTTGCTAATATCTTTCAAAATATGCGATTTAGCGAAGATCCGGAAAAACCACGTTAAAGAGCATTAAATTTCAATTTAAAATTTTTTGGCAAGAGTATTATTTGACTCAATAATAGTCCACTACAGACGGTCAAACGGAGGACAAATTTTCCAAAATAAAAAAAAGTTTTGGGCTAATAAAATTATATAGGTTCCAACGGCAATCAATGGTAGTATGGAAACTGTGAGAAAGGTCATATATGGCAATGCAGTCGATTTGAGTCTTTTCGAAAAAAAAAACAAAGGATTGGGAATGGTGCAGTTCCTCTACCTCCTGCTTAACGAAATTTCTTTGTTATGTGAAAATGTTTAAAAATAATCAAACTATATTTATGTAGATATAAATAAATAATTAGATAAAGGAAAAAAAAATATTATAATTTCGGAAAAACTGGCGTTGGTTCAAGGTCATTAGTGGGCACGCTCCTTTTTCTCTCAATTGGATCCCCCTCCGACGTGAAGTGGATGAAGTGAGAAATTAATTCGCTGAGAATTATTATCATAACATGACATAATTAATTGTACTTAATTCGGCGAAATACAATGCAAAACGTAATGCAACTAATATACGTAAAAAGATGCCTTAAAAGTGGGTATTTATGAGAGTAATTTCATCAAAAACATGTAATTTACAATAATAATGAAATTACTGTAATAAATAGTAAGAAAATAAAATATGACTCTGTGCTTTTATCATGTTCACTCAAGCCTTCAATTTTTGAATATAATAAGTTTTTGTTTTCGCTCGTATCTTAGGTAAAATTCACCAAACAGTTGAAAATATACGGGATTTAACAAAATTTTATAGAGCTCAGTTCACGTTAGACTTTCCATATATTGTTCATGAAGTGATTATCTGTTTGTGAACAAATAAGTGAACCATGTAAAATGTAGAACATAATAATATTATCTCAATAAGTTCCACTTCAAGTATATTTAACTACTAGGAAAAGGTACGAATATATACATAAAATTAACCACGAGCCGCCACTGAAGGACACTTTCAAACCCATTGTTTTGAATAGGTACCTTCCAAATCTAGGGGAATATATTATTATGGATAAAAGATTTGACATACTTGAATGGAATTTTATTAGTGACTCCGTATTTATACTTTTCAACGCTTACAATTTTTATTGACTAGATAGCGTGATCAGCTTACGTTTTAATATTTAAAAAACCACTAATAGGTAATCGCATCTTGATTAAATAAAATACTTCAAATGCTTTCGATTAGAAATAAAAACAATCATTCCTTTGTTTTGCTTCAAAAAAGCCACTTTTTCCATGAATTGCTCGCTTTTTCATTTTTTTCTATCAGTCACGAGCCTTATTCATTTCGCAAAATAATACTGTACATTGTTATCTATAGTTGTGGACAGATAAGAAATGTTTTCGTGATCATTTCCTACATATTGAGGCGTACAACAAATTTTATGTTTTTCGTTTTAACAGGGACTTATCCAAACAAATTAAGTTCAAGAGAAGAAAAAGAAACTTTGATAAAACTCACCAATGGGCATTGGTAATCTGTGAACTGTTTATTTTATATTTCAAGAGTATTATGTAAGACGCAGTCGCGATTAAATAAAGTATATAATACCGAACAGAACTTTGATAGGTAGGAACCGGCGTAGCGCAGGGCTTAACGTAAGGGCTTGTAACTGAGGGGTCCCGGGTTCGAACCCCGGTGGTTTCGCTTTTTCAATTTTCAAAAATATTCAGCTTATAATTATATTTAATATTTATGAGACAAGACTAAGAACCAATAACAAATCACTTTGCTTGTGTATGTTTAACACCCGCAGATGTACAGGATTGAAGAAAGGGGTCTGTTTGGAATCAAAATTATACTCACGATTCAGTACACCCAGGGCCGCGCCTAGCTTCAAATGCGCCCCTGGGCAAGGAACAAAAATGCGCCCTCCCCTCGAAATATATACTCTCTTTTTTTGTATAATTCTGTATTCCCCTGTGGTGATGCGAAATAAAAATTAAATAATGACAATAAAGGAAACATAAAGGTATGTTGCAGATATTTGCTCCACAATCTACAATTATCAAAAAATTCAAACTACTACATTATTTTCAAAAAATGAAGTGTCTAGGCGACGCCCCAAGGTACTCAGCGCCCATGGACATTGCCCATCCTGCCCTTATGGACGGAGCGGGCCTGAGTACACCTTCTGGATCTCTAAACACTCCGTTTTGGGCGCACGCTTTTAGTTACTTTGCTACTGGTTGTTAAAGTTTACGATTTTCCAAGTTACGCAGTCATTTTTCAATTTTCCTTGTCCTTATTAAGCAACGATCTGTTTTAAAACGTCATATTATAGTTGCGATGTTCTCATATTGTCGGGATAATCTTATTTCTAATACTTTTCTCTGGTCGTATTTTTTATTTTTTCACTGAAAAATATTATAATTGAATACCAATTGTGTTCTATACATTTACCATGGGATGATTTGGAATGTTTTTATTCTATGTATAACCGTGGGATTGAAAGAGTAAATAGAGGAGTTCAGTCTAACTCTATTCTTCTAATTACTTTTTCCACTGACATCTGACATAACTAGTGACAGATAACAGAAATTAGGCAATCCAGTGACCTGTCAAATAAAATTCAATATGGCGACACAGGGCAAACAAATGTTATTTAATACATTGTAGACCGTGGATTTTGGTATACATAAGTGTTTATTTTGGAGAAAGGTGCTTTTATTTTGCTTTGGTGTCTCTATACTAATAATATACAATAAAAAGTTCAGTTTTATAAAACTTTTAGGCTGGGTATATCAATTTAGGAGCAACTTTTGGTTGTGTACCTATATAAGAACATTTTTTTTTTGTTAGTGGTTTTTAGACTATCAAGAATTATTATTCAATATTTACGGGTAAGTACACACTGACTAAAACATATACAATATTATAATGAAAGTGAAACTTTTTTGAAATTGCTGGCATTAAAATTTTACTTGCTTGAATTGGAAGATATCACCTCAGTATTTAACTTTTATGCTTACGGATTTCAGGAGTGAAAGACCTCTTTCAAAATGCCAACAACTTGTATTGTAGTCAGTTGTGAGGGCCGTTCAAACCGAGATGAAGTAAGCTTTTTTAAGGTCCCAGCTGTTTTAAAGAGCACACTATTGGTGCACAAGAATGAATTAAGTAAGAAGCGTAGAGAAATGTGGTTAGCAGCAATCAATAGAGATTATTTAGCTGAATTAAAAATCAAATATCAGGCTGTATGTAGCAGGCATTTTGTTCAGTTTTGCTTAATAACAATATTTATAAATACTGAGAAAAGTGATATATTCTAAATAAAAAATACTAATCAAATGAACAATATACTAAACACTAATAAAATATACTAATAAATTCGACTAAAAAGTCTTGAGCACTGTTTATGCCTGAATAGACAATACGAAACTAACCTATCTGTTTAAATTGTTTGCCCTGCACGGCCATATTAGGTCACGTGATCTGGATTGCCTAATGAAATGGTGACATGTCAAGAGTTCCTAGAATTATTGGCCACCGATATGTTGAGTATTCAGCTAAAAAGTCATTTTAAATTTCAAGATATACGCTTCGTGGGTGTATTCGTTATTTCAATAAAGCAATATAGATGTTCGAAATGATAAAAAGCTTGCAGAAATCTTATGTTTTCAATGGTAGACCTTAACTGTCATTTTTGTCAGAAAAAACCACTTATTGTTGGCCATACTGACCTTAGACTGAACTCCTCTATTAAAGGTCTGTTCCAACCGTAATTGGAAACGATTAGAGAATAGCCGACCATTGCAATCAGTGATAGGAATTACGTGAAATTAAACTGGTTGTTTGCTCTGACCAGCTATTCTCCGATCGTTTCAGATTGCGTTTGGAACAGTCCTTAAGATAGTTATAATATTATCGACTTTTACAATCAAATTATTAGTTATGCTTAAGATCCTGAGACTTTGACCACGAATTTCTATTGTGTAATCGAAAATGTTTTTTTATACCTACTTAAAAACAATTCCATTCAAAAAATATTCGAACATCATGTTCTGATAATCAAGAAATACCAGAATTTGGTGTTGGTTGGATATTTTGATGGTAATTATTGTGAGATTCAACAAAATGCCTCTACGTATATCAATTCAACGAATCCAGTCTGCAGGTGATACTAATTTTACATGTAAATGGTGAATTAATTCAATTTTCTATCACGCTTTTTAATAAAGTGTTATATTATCCTTTTATTGGAAAAAACAATGGTTTTTATTATTCGGAAGATTTTTAAATCTATCTCCAACCAGTGGCATCCCCACGTTGTTTGTCCACGAAAAAAATTAAAAGTTTGATTTCTTTTTGAGATACAGGGAGCGGCATTAGTGCGAGGAAGTCAAATAACTCACTTGACAAGAGATGAGAAAAAACTTTTTCCTACGATCACATAGGAAAGTGACATATATCGCACTGTCTAGTTCTATGGAAAGTGGCCTATATTCATACGCGTACGGAAAAAAAACTTATCCGTACGTGTACGGATAAAAAAACTGTCAAATTGAATGTTGAAATGCTCGTCTTTTTACTCCGCAAATTTATGTAAGTTGATTTTTCCATATAATAATAATTTCACTTTTAATTTTTACAATGATTTAAATAAATAATTAATTCTGAATCACAATATTTATGTAACAAAAACAGTTTTATTTCTGATGTTCTGTTTCCAATTGTTGTTAGTTGTTAAAATAAATGCTCGTAATATTTTGTGTACCAATATTTATTCTTTTTTATGAAGGCACTCTTTTTCATCGCATAAAAATCACAATTTTCTGGGCCACTTTCAAAGGTGAGTAATCAAAACTATATAAAGTAATTACAAATCTCTCTCATCTACATAAAAACGCAAGATTGTACAAGCCTGATTCGTGTGGTCGTAGGAAAAATAGTGTACATAACTTGTACGAAAGTGATTTTTCACTCTCGTGGAATATACTTCCCACTTGTGTGAAAAATGTCACTTTCCGCACTCGTTACGTAATATACTATATTCAGACAAAAGTTGAGACATATATATTTTGACAATATTCTTAAATATACAGGGCTACCCACATTGACAGGATGAACCTAACCTTTTTCTAAATGGAACACCCTGTATATTTCCACATTTTTTTAGTCTCCGCGATTTTCTTGTGACTGTGATATGAAGTATGCAATGTTATACGGGGTAATTTAAAAGATATAAGCACTTCATATTAATTTCCCAGTAACATCAACACACCCTGTACCATTGTATAGATTTGGTATCAAGAAATCTACTTACGATCAAACGATGTTTGATATAGTTTACTATTGTCCAAAATCATTAACATAGCTATCAATTTTTTATCAAACCGCAAGAAAGATTTTAATGTTCCATTATAAAAAAAAATTAGGATAAAAGACCATTTTTTTTTAATATTAACAAATTAATGAAATAGTCTCAAAATCTTGTGGAAAAAAAACTTTTACCGCTTTTTTAAATATTTTTGTCAAGTACGAACGTGCTGCAAATCACATGGAATGATAGTTACGAGTCTTCCCACTGTGAATCATCTTTGAATCATCGAAAAATGTCAATTTTTTGCCGAGTTATGGAACAATTCGTCCGCCCGCTCACAAGTTAATGCATAGACAACAGAATACAGTTCGTTCGGTGAATCTTTTCCCATGTATGAAATTATTCACATACTACTTTTTGTAGTATGTCTCTTTCCTACTCACAGAATCTAAACCCCCGAAATGAAACCGTTTGTTCCATTACAACATAATATAACAAACAGAGATAGTCATATGATGAATGTCGGCGATAAGTTTAACGCGAATTTGTATGTTGACAGACCAAAGACTTTGTTTACATTTTTATTTCGCATTTTTACTCATTTTTTGCCCCTTGCATTTAAATTTAATTAAAAAACAGTTGTTATAACGACTTAGGTACTTACACCCGAGTGTTCGAATGATTGTGGTAAGTAAAGATTATTTATCTACTTGTTATTTATTTACTTCGCAATGAAAACTAACCTTAAATTGACATTTCATCATGGTTATGGATAGAATTCCATCGAACTGGATTGTATGAAACATTTTGCTTGGACTGCCGCCATATCAATGTGAATTCAACGCTATTGAATTAATTTGGGCAAATTGCAAGTCATATTACAATAAATATATTGGTGAAGATAAGTATTCAGATAGCTCTGTTATAAATATGTGGAAAGAGAAGAGAAAGGGAGAAAAAGAACAAGGTCATCAACAAATTTAGGAAAAATGTGTTAGGCATACTCATGAAATTATAGAAAAGTGGTATGCCCCAGATCAAAATATAGTTAATATTAGCATTCAACCAATTACCATAGATATAAAAACTGGTGATAGCTCTGATTCTATGAGGAAAATTAAATGAAATTTATTGTATATATTTGTAAATCTCAAATATACATATTTAAAATATTTATTATTTATTTTCACAACCCAAAAGATTTCTTTCTTTCATTGTTGAACCGTATGGTCGGGACGGCCCAATAGTAATCAATGTTTGCTAGCCATAACACTTAAAAGGCAATTCTGATTTCCAAAGTTTCTACTGAGGAAATTGTTATTAATTCCAACTCTTATGCAAGTAAATTTGTGGAATAACCCTATAAAACTCAGTAATACTAACAGTTTTTTCAATCTAAAGGTTTGGGTAGCATATCGCTAAATGGCTGTGAAATATTTACAAATATCTAGCTTCAATAATAAATAACGCACACTGTCATTTTAGCCACATCCTAATTAAAACATCAATCTACGACCTACGTGTAATTTAATGTATTGATGTATTGCGTTTGTATATGAATGATGACGCATGGGAAAAGATTCACCGAACCAACTGTACCTACAGGTAGAGCACCAGCAGCTGAAATGAGGAGACTTTTAGGTCCAATTATCTCGATAACTATCGAATTTTCGAAAAAAATTATAGGAAACACTTTTATAGATAATAAGACGATCTTCATTTTTTGTCGTGAGAAAAATTCTCCAATCCGCATTTTTAGCCAGATATTAGCGAGAAACCCGTTTTCCAAGGTTTAGGGGGCCATTTCCCACCCTCACGTAAACTCAATCGCTTTAAGTTTTTTCTCGTTCAAAAACACCTGCCGTGACCTACAAATTGAGCCCAAAGTGAAGTCTTCAGCGACTTTTCAGGAACTTTCGATATTTTCAGGTATTCAGTTACTTGGACTTTACTGGGTTTTCTTAAATTATACCGATATGAGTATTGTCACAGTTGTCATTACCATATTTTATTCTAGTTTTAATGAGTTTGGAAAAATTGTAATTTATGCAATGTATAAATTAAAAAAAATTCATTTTACCTTCACTCGTTTGATAAAGCTACTGTGTTGTTCTTTTGTTTTTCTACGATCACATAGGAAAGTGACATATATCGCACTGTCTAGTCCTTTATTCATACGCGTACGGCAAAAAACTTATCCGTACGTGTACGGATAAAAAGGCTGTCAAACGAATTTTTATTAAGATTGACCAATGGCAAGCTGTCAAATATATAATTTTTAATTGGATTCACATATGTAATATCTAAATTTGAAGCGATCTATTCGAAAAGTGAAATTCTTGTCATTTTCTCGATTAAAAAAAATTTAGGGCGCGGTCGAGGATCGAACCCGCGTACTCTTCGTCAGAAGTCCGATGTTGTACCAACTAATCCAAATCACCTCTAATAATAGTAGGAAAATGTAATCATCTTGAAAGGTATTCATGATGAGTATGTAGGAAGTATGATGAACAAAAATAATTTCACTTCCAATTTCTATAATTATCCTACCAATTAAAAATAATTGTAATATCCTACCTATATTATATAGTTAAACTACTTAAATTTTTGTCACTATTGATAGCTAGTTATGGTTAATTTTGAAATCAATTATGTTGACTTTAATTGTAACATTTTGTGTATTAATATGTTAGATGTTGATTACACATTATTTGGTGAAATTATCACGTGATCGTAGGAAAAATACTGTACATTACTCGTGCGAAAGTGATTTTTCACACGTTATGTAATATACTATTTCTTTCATACTTCAGTATGGATCTTAATAAAGTAAAAGCCTTATTTATTCAATTTTTGTGTAATTTATTACCTACCTTTTTGTTATACCCTGTATATGATTAGCAGTATATACAGAAATTGTGTTGCACAGAAAAAAGTTCAACTAATCATTATAAATACTAATGGCATTAAAAAAGTGTCTAAGGTTGTTCATTTAACTATTATGTAAAGTAAAAACAAATTTTAAAACAAAACAAAGGAACTGTAAACTACAAGAGTCAAAAGATCATTAATATCTACATTTTAAGGGGAGAAAACTATAGCCCAATTCGATGAAATATAAAGAAAAAAAAACCTAGTTATTGAATTATATAATTTGATATTAATTATAACGAGAAAAATAGATTATGTACAGTATAAAAACCTTTAAAACGATAACAGATTCCAAATCAAACTTCACAAACATATCACAAAACTGCGTTGATATTTACCACTAACTGAAGCTAGAAGTTGGGTGAAGGTCCCGGAAAACATGCTCTTCCTACTTTTTCCTTCCATGATTCAAGATATAATATATGGTCCGGCTGCGATGTTTATCGAGGCTCGTTTCAAACTGATTTGGGTATGTACTTTATTCACAATAAATGCCGAAGCACGCATATATGTTTAAAACAATTAGTTAGGAAGTTATCGATCCGAATAAAAATAATAATGAGCAGATAAAAAATAATTTGCACTATTTTTGATAACAATAATAGTTTAAGCAATGCTTTATTAAGATTCAGTTTGAATAATTAAGACTTTGTAGTTAGATGTTTCGGGTCGACTGACGACGCGAATGTGTAGAGTACGTTTTTACTTTTTAGATATTGGCAGTCTGAAAATAAAACATTGTCAGTTTGGGAACTGTGTACTGGGTGTCCCAATACGCGAAACATTAACAAAGTGGACATTTCAAAATCGCTTACAGCTCTTAGGTTGGTTTGGTTATCTCAAAATGAATTATTTTTTAAGTTTTTTTGTTTTATTAATGGTAGAGCTCTTTATACGATCAATTAAATTAGAGTATCAGAAATTAAAACTCAGTTATCGAACCTTTCAGATATACTTGACGTGTTAATGTAACTGTCACCTGTCAATGAACATTTAAAATCGCTAAAGGAGCATTATCACTTGATGACGGAAACTTGTCTTCCTAATTTTTGATAGTTGCTGTATTTTTTGGTTATCTTAAAATGAATGTTTGTGATTTATTAACAGTAGGCGCCAATGGTCAATTAAATAGGGTATAAAAGAAGTTTTGTGAGTCACTTTGAAGCACAGTTGCCGGATGGTGAAATTTGTCGACTTTTTATAGAATTTGTAATTGTTTAAAAAATGTAAACTAAGTAAAAAATTATAACTTGTGAATTATTTTAGTCATAATATAATGATTGTCATACAATAAATCAAGCAAATAACTGTTTTTTCTTTTAAATACAAACGTGCATGGTATTATTGCTTATACTAACCAGTGGCTTATCACAAAATATTTTGGTAAAAAAGCTGCAGCTCAAAGTTGAGGCAATTTTGTTTGTCACTCTTCGCATTATTAACAGTAAAAAATGTTGAAAGTATAAAAGGAAGGCTAGAAATAACATAAAATAATAAGATAAATACTCAGGCAAGGTATGGGAATGCGGCGAAGAACTTATAGTGGAGCAGATAAAGCACAAAAAAGGCTCAAAGTTCGGAATGTTTTCCCTAAAGACGGATCGGAATGCGGTTTTTTGCATTCGCTTCGGAAAATTATTTGTAAAAAATGTACCTACTTTGTTCCCATTACAAATCGGGAATTGCATCGCTGCAGTCAAAAATGCATGCCAAAAATGCATCTTTTGGGAGGCCTCTGTAAATAAGAGTCAGAACTGGCTCAAATCGGGTATTCGGGGGTTTTCGAGGTCGCTGATCACGATTACGATGTTGAAATTGACCCCCCGGACACCTTGGGCTCAGGAACGCCGATGAACCTCGTCTCCGTGGGACTCTCCAAGAAATCACGAGGGAAACGAAAAAAAACTTCGCGCCCGGGGGTTTTTCGGGCAGCTGAATTTAAATATGTCATCGGCAATCACCCCCCGGACACCTGGTGCCCCCGAACCTCGACCTGGACATTATCCCCGAGAACTTTCTTGACAATATCGACAAAAACAGCCCGGAAATTATTGGAGGCGTGTTTTTTGAGGCGCGAAATCGCGATTTCACCACCTGGTGCACCGCAACCTGCGCTTGAACATCGTCTCCGAGGGTTTTCCAAACAAAATCGAAAAAGGTAAACCGAAAATCTTTATAAGGGGTTTTTTGGGCCACTTAATCAGAATTTTGCGCGGGAAACGACTCCCTGAACAGCTGGTGCACTGTGCCCTGGCCTCGAACGGCCCAAAAACCACTTATAACGATTTTTGGTCCACCTTTTTCGATTTTATTTGGAAAACCCTCGGAGACGATGTTCAAGCGCAGTTTCCGGTGCACCAGTTGGTGGAAGGGCCGTTTTTGAGGTGAAATTGTGATTTCGCGTCTCAAAAAACACGCCTCCAATAAATTCCGGGCTGTTCTTATCGATATTGTCAAGAAAGTTCTCGGGGATGACGTCCAGGTCGAGGATCGGGTATATACTATGCAACTGTGAGACGCTGGACCACAGGATGCAGAAACTGTATGGTAGACCCCAAATGAGTCCAGAAGACTTCTACAACCAACCAGCAAAGAGCTTGTATGAGCTAATACAGGGAACGGATTGGCTGAATAGGTTGTAGTCAGAACACTAGGAGTATCCACAATAAGCCCAGGAGGCTGAAGTGGTGCCGGTGAAGGGACGGCTCCTTAAAAAAAGGCAAGGTAGAAATAATTGATAATAAAAAATCGAAAATTAGGAAAAATTAATAACCTAAACACTGAAAACGGATATATATCGTATCCAAATCTTCAAATCTTCAATAATATATAAAAAATTATATTATTTCTACAAATATCCCATATACAAATTTAACAACTCTCGTTGAGCGCAACAATTGAATCACTTGATATTATGTGTTTCAATTAATATCAATCAATTGTTTATTACATGGTGCTAAACAAATTTGTTTGTGTTGTCAGTCAATTTAATAAACACGTCACTGAATATCGGTGTCTCAACAGGCTAGATGTTGTTAATGATCGCTGACACTATAAATAGTTCAGTTATCAAATGAGAGAGAAAAAATTGAGCTATTACTGTTATGATGAAAATTGTAACCGGTTCCAAATTTTTTGTGGGTTAAAATTTTTGAAACTATCAAGTGAAGGTGTTGGTATTGGTATTTATAATAAGTAGACTTTGTTCAACCATCCTTTGCCGTTACGTCATGCATAGTCCAGCTTGCTCTCTCATTCATGAAATGGATGAGACGGAATTATGACGTCATTAACGTTTTTCTTATCCAAGGTCGACAAACATTTCATTTGTTATTTTTGACAGTTCAGTTGTCATCATTTTTAAAACAATTCTTAACATATTATGTCATTGATTATAATTTTGAGGTATAAAATAACATTTATAGTTGAAATAATACATTATAATATATTGTTTCATTGTTGTTAGCTCAATGATCTTGGCTAGAACAAAATCTTCAAAATAGATTCTTTGGGATGGGAAGTTGAATCTCACACCTAGGAAACTGCTCTATAGAAGAGGGACACTGACCTAAACTGAAGCCTGAAGATATCCCAAAAAAATCCTAAACGAGCTACTAGAGACTTTCTTATGGATTAGGTAGAAAAGAGTGGACAGAATAGTTATTTGAGGTATCAGTAAAAGTCGCGCCTCATTATGCTAATTTGTTACGTGTGGCAAGTGGTGTAGGTTATCTACTCTTCACATAGCAGCTTAAAAAAATAAATTGACAGAATCGGCACCTGTGTAAATGCGAGCTATCAAATCATTAATGGTTTAAAAATTATTAGAACTTCAGTTCTTTATGTTAGGTTGGTCTGACCGTTACGTTACGTTGTTACGTTATGTGCCTTGAGCGCGTGGGCTCTCGCGCTCTCTCCCCAATCTTGGCGCAAAATGTTGATTGTCAGCATACATTGTATTATTAATATGTACTTTGTGCCAATCAACTTGATAATATTTTTATAATTAATTAATACTACTGTATATTTTTGTTAAATGAAGTTTCATCCAGAGTAAAATCAATTCTTATGTGTATTTATTTATTGATTCAAAAAAATTGATTATTGCTTAAAAGGAACTAAAGTTCTTACCGTGTGTCCCGCGACACGTTCTTCAGCTTTTTTATTTAAAAAGACAATTGTTAAACTTGTTTAAATAAAATAGCACTGTCGTTACAATACAAAGTAGTAGCTTGTCGACCCTTGACACTTCAACTATCTCATAACATAAAGTGGAATAGCACTTGAAACCTGAACTAGATTATATAACATCATATTTTTGCATGTGAGCATAATTCTCCAATTTCGAAGACGACACCGTTTGCATCTATAGTAGGAACTATTCACTCATACAAATTTATTAACAGTTAACACTTTTTAAACAAATAATTTGAGGTGCGAAACAAAAAGTGAACGAAGTTGAAGAATTACGTAAGCTTTCTGAGAACTATACAGAGGTGGACCTATGAAATTGTATAATGTTGTGCCATATATATTAGAACATGAACCATCAACAAAGATGATATTTCATTATATTTTTTATACAAGACTCATGAGGATAGAGCATACTTTCGGAGAAGCATAGTTTTTTTTATCTCATCGTTCATAAAAGTATGTTGTGTAACAAGTGCGCACGTGTTGCACACTGTATTTTTCCTACCACCACTATCCAAAACGACAAAACTTTCAAGATTAAGAATCATTTAAGACATTAAACTGTTAACCAGTGATGCCGAGATTGTCACAATGGTGTTACACATAGTATTAAACATTTTAAGAAGATCTTGTAGTAGTGCTGTGCATTTTTTTTTGTCTTGGTCCTCCTTTTTCAATTGCTACACTGTATATATAAGAATATTGTAATATTATAATACAAAAAAATTTGTAACTGGAGATAATGATGTCAGGAACCATGCGTACTCACATATTTTATCATATATTAAAGGAATTACATATTCGAAGGACACCTTGGTAAACGATAACAATACAAATTGGTTATTTTTCCTCAATTCCTTGTTATCGGTTATATTTCGATAATGAAGCGTGCAAAAAAACTAAAATATTCAGTATGGACAGATGGGACAAAAATTTGTAAGATTTATGTTGAAATAATTTCTGTTTGTGATAGTACAGTTCAAATTGTGAGTGCCATGGATTTGACAGTGATCAGATGAGAGAGAAGCGAGACCCCTAAGGCCGCATTTTTTAATACCCCGTATACGGAGAGATGTAGGATAAGGATAACAATTCTAGTAGATCCCTTTATCAATAATTTTTCTTGAAGAGACTGTTGAAGTTACATACACTAATTTTTCGACAAGACAAATCATCAAGCAAGTGAGTGGGATCGGAAACACAAATATTTGTGGAAAAATTACCAATTTATAAAGAAATCCTGCAGTGTAGTCTTTCCATTTTTAAATTTTTTCCTTTTTTTGCGTTTGGTTCAAGATTAAACCACGATATTTACTCCAAAAATAGCGCTTTTTCCTAGCTCAAACGATAATACAAATGAACACATTACTTTAAGACTTTGTTGTCTATGTATTATACGAATAAAACTATATGTTCATCAAGAATCAGAGCTCAGATCAGTCGATCGTAACAGAATGTGTATTTTGTCTATCTACAAAACGCACCTAGTTTTAAACTATGGAAACTCGTCTGTCTGCGGCTCTCTCGGCTCAAAAGGCCACAAAACTTATTATCTAATTAAAATGGTCTAAAGTTTTGGGAAAATATTTCAAAGTAGATGAACTTGTAGATGGCAACTTGCAGAAAAACACATGAGAAACGCAAGAGAAAAACTTGAGAATATTTTTTCATTAACTTTTCTTTGACACTGATACAGCTCAGATATAGAGAATCAAAATTTAAAAATATTCATAAGAGGTATAGTAAAAACTATAAAAGGTAGAACGTGTCGCGGGACACACGGTAGGAACTTTAGTTCCTTTCAAGCAGAAATTATGTAATACATCTGACGTTATAGATAACTTCCCAAGTATAAAGTATTATCAAAATACATTGTTATATTCTCCGCCACAAAATTTGCATTCAAAATAAAAATAAGGACACTGGAAATTCTTCTTAAATATGTTGTTACTCTGAACACATGCTTAAAATAGCTGATAAATCACTAGACTTGGCAACGTCGAATATACCACTTGTATAATATTAAAAACCGCACGTGGAGTGCTATACATGAGCGCACTGTAAATAATTTTTATTCCCTAAAAATGTAAAAACTAATTTATTTTTGCGAAAATTCAAATAAATTGTATTAACATTTGGCTGGAAGTATGGAATTGTTATTTATCAAATTATATTTTGGAAGATAAACCTGGGTGACTATTATTTGAAAGTTAATTTTATGCAATAATATTTCGAATAAGTACCAAACATTATGGGGCGTTCAGTTAGACCACCACACGAAACTAGACTTGAAGAATCATACAATAACATGATACAATGTTCAGGATAAGCATCTACAGCTACCAGGACGATTTTAAATTGACAAATTATTCGTTCAACAGTTACGACGAATATTGGATATTGAATTACACTTCAAAATCAAACGGGGTTGGCATATCTACAAGATATTTAACACCAACTATTTCGGTTTGCAATTAAAAGGGACAACATAACAACCTAATCACGGACTGTAGAATACACCAAAATCACAATCAAACCATGTCTTCCAGAAACGGAAGTGTAAAAGTTGTGTAAGTAGCACCATCTTCACTTCCATCCGCAAATCAAAATTCGAAAAATTCACAATTTTCTACTTTTTCTAGTATATAAGGCTGGTCTGCAATGAAAATATTGTAAACCTGGTTTGTTATTCAGTATATAAAAAAATATAACAGATGTTCCCACTACATTATCTAAAATGTGTTACTAACAGCAGGTTATAACCTTGAAATTGAATTCCTGTCTTGATAATTTATTGTAAAAACCTTATCGATATTTTTCCCAGCTCAATACTATCGATAACGGTAATGAGTGCGGGCCTGTATGAATTTTAATATTGAAAGGAAATTCTACCTAGATTGTATACCTAGTGAACATCTTTGTGTTGGGTGATACGTGTGGTCGTGGAAAGTATTATTGATGAAAGTAGTGCAGAATAGTGTAAAGTGTAGTTTCAGTGATGAGTAAAAGAGATGGTCGTATTTCTCAAATACGTGCAGCACTCTCAGGTGATGTCTAAGAGTAAATGTATAAATATTATTTAAAAACACTGTGTATTTATAGTCGAAAATGTTTATTTAAAGTCGGACTAGGTATAAATATAAAACATCAATTATTCATTCGTGCACTGTTGCCCAGTCGTCAAATAACCATTGGAAGAAGATTCAGTAAAATTTTCTTAATTATTTTATTTGAATCCAAACGGGATAAACCATCTTTAACTGATGTACTGATGATGTCATTTGAATCTTTATTATTTTGTTTTAAGTCTACTACTTTCTTTCTGTTAGGAGCGAGTGGGAAAACTATTTATACCTACAGAGTGTTCCATAAATAGCACCGTAGATCTGAGCAATTGTAGATGATTAAAAAAATTGACATACCTAGAAAATATATACAAATTTTCTCTAGCCTTGTTAGTTTGTGAGATACAGAGTATAGATGAAATATACATATAATTCAAAACATCAAGATTCATAATTTTGTCTACTTTTTATAAGCCAGTGTGGCGGGGTGGCAGAGGGGTCGTACATTTTTATTATAGGTACTATATTTATGAGCCTCCAGCTGAAAGTTTTGTCTATATATAATTCTTCACTATATTTCCTACATAAAAGGTACTCTCTGTGTACTGGCTATAATATTTTCAAAATCTTTAACTTTAACTGTGTGTAATGTGTATCTCACAAAGTGTCAGCGACAGAGAAAAGTTATTTCTGGGTATTTAATTTTTTTTTCCAATCCACAATTCCTTCGCAATATATGCGGTATTTCTTCACGGGACCACCTGTATAAAATAATTAATATCTATTTTATTGGTTTCAGTTTACTTTGAGATCGTTTAAGAAAATTGTTGAAAATACAACAAAATATACCGAGGGTTGAATTTACTGACGAAAAAATACATCTTAGTTTTATTAGATTTATTATCTTATTTGTTGGATTGAGAAAAATATGTTCAGAAATTAAAAACATCCCCTAGGTAAAACTGTTTTCCTCCTTCCCAAAACCCCGCAAAATCCCTATACCAAAAACAAAAAGGCAAGGTGCTCTAACCCCAATCTAGGCTTATTCCTCAATTATTGATATTTTAGACATTTATCACAGATTATAAATAATCTATGCATTTATATAGAAATCGCCAAAAAAATATTGTATACTTCTAAAAACTGAGCTTAGCCGCAACCCATAGATATATAATATGCAATTTAAAACAAGTAATATAATTATGTTTTTCTACAATCACACATGAAAAGTAGGCTTTTTCGCTCGCTTGACAACGAAAAGTAGACGTCTCTTGAACTCTTGAGGGAAGTTACTTTTGCAAAACGCTCGTTGCCCATAACAACCGATACTACAAACATACAAACATTTTTGTCTTCTGAAAATCTTTTACAATCTAATAAATCGCTGTTTTGCTAATAGTCCAGTAACTGAAGACCTGAAAATAGGCAAACCTATCAATATATCATTTTTTTCCAAAATGCAAATAAGAAGTATAAATTTATCAATTTTATTAGTTATTATATATTCAAGAGATTGTAGAAAAAATGTTATATATATTGCTAGCAAAAAGTGGAATTATTGTTCTCAAGCAATTAACGCGCTCCGCTTCGCCGCCGGGTACTAACCTACGTGGTATTATCCACTTTTATAACATTGACCTGTTCAAGTATTTTATCTAAATAATTTTATATTTATATAAATCGGATATATGTCAGACTATAAAATCTTACTATATTTATCTTATAAAGGATATTTATTAAAAACAATCACCTATAACAGGTTAATGATTGCGATTAAACTGTATAAAAATACATACATATTAATGAACTCGGATAAAAATAAAACGCAGACAAGCAATACTAGTTAATCGCGTGTACTTTGTGTTACATATACGTAGGAGTATTACCCAGTTTATTTTTACATTGACTGGAAAACAGATAACGTTTGTAATGCATATAAACATTTTTAGTTGAATCATATGTGGGATTCTGGAGTAAAAAGAACAAATAATGATGATAAGATTCTAACCAAAATGTAAGAACGAAGGTTTGATAGATATTAAAAGTATTAGATAACATATTCACTCATCTTTGAGTGTTATTAGGATAATATCTCTTATCATATCTTGAAAATCAATTACTTTCAAGTCTCTAACAATTCCGATAAATTCACTTAAACAAATAGAGATGCGTAGTGACAACACACTCTAGTGTATTTTCGAGATTTAGTTGTCATGTAAATAAACAGATAAGCTCCAAATTACATGATTGAACTTGTTTGCTGGTTAAATATCACATATCATCACATAATACAAAAATATACATACAAGTACAGTTCCTCACCCTGTATCTTAAATATTAATTGAAGGTTGACGACCTGTAGCTTTGTGACCAAGAAGACAATTCAACCATAGGTCTGTTCTCACAAGCATCAGAGACAGTCTTTGACAATCCGGGTTCGGCGCAAAGACCCTAAAGTGTTCTCGAGAGAACGTTTTAGGGTCTTTGCGCCGAATCCGGATTGTCAAAGACTGTCTGTGATGCTTGTGAGAACAGACCTTACATGACGATAAGAAATGGCAAATTTTTATACAAACTTTCATCTCCTTTTCTCACTACTTCAAGAGTTGAATTTTCAAAAATTACTACATGCAAATAATATTCTCTGTCTTAGTTCCAATATATTTAAAGATAAAGATGACCGGCAATCTCGTGTTGGATAAGAATGATGTGGTAATATGTAAGGTCAAGTTCAATCTATACTTTTTTTACAGATTGCGTCTTACGCATTGCAGATAAATGAGTTACAAAATTTATCAGCTAATTATACGGAATCATTGAATATACACGCAAGTCAAAATTTTGTCGAACTAGATTTTGTAAATATAGCTCGTTTTCGTTATGATATGGGGAGGTCTAGAAATCTGGCGAAGAAATAGTTCAGCATTGCCTTGTGTAATGATACGTGCAGTACTCCTGAAGCCGTCTCTATTTATATTGAGCACCTCTTAGACATAATCGTGAGCAGCTACTAGCATGCCAATTCAAACCAGAGATAATAGCTTTATTCGGGTTTTTGTTTCTGGGCAGTCCACAAACCAATCTGGAATTACGCAGAACTAGTTGCGTACTTTATTCAGTCCTAAGAACTATTTCCGTACCGTTTAAAATCGAGCATGGTCTATAGAACTGAACTAACCTAACTAAATTGTTTCATTTCATCATTTAATATGGGTCTACATCAAGTAAAAACCTCATCTATTAAATTTTTAACCTAACTAAATTGACAATTGAAGATAACTCATCATGAACACTTTATTGAGACAGTCTCTTCCACAAAGTTTTCGTTTTTTATATTATCTTGTAAGACTTCAGGAATTATGAGATTATTGATCACATCAAGAAAAACATCGACTTCACTTGATGATGATGATAAACTATGTCCAAATATTTCCATAAAATCATTAGCTTCCATTTGGTAAATATTCAGGTAATTTGAAAAGTGAAAAATCCAAAATAAACAAACCTCTACTTCTAACCGAATTTTCAAAATAGCTCCCACCCTCCTCCTTTGCAAATGATTTGAGCATGCGTGAAAAATAATCAGAAAATCGTCCTAGCTCGAGGCAGGGAATGGCTTAGACTCTTAGACGGTTTTCGAACCATCCCGCAACTGCTCTTAAGGCGGCGCCAGACATGCGGCATTCGGCGAATACCGAGCGACTGCTCGCCAAGTAGCGAGTGTGTGGACGGGTTGATCGCTACTTGCCGATGACCAATTTTAGTATTTGTGCAGTGCTCGCGTAGTTCCCGTTGTGTGTCGGTCTTTCGAAGTAAAATCAAAGGAAATGAATATTTGCCGTATAACGCTCTGAATCCGCATCCAACGAATGGCGAATATCTGGTTTAGGTGCTTGTCATTTGGCGCACACCTTGCCGAGTAACTCAACTACTTGCTACTTGGCGAGCAGTCGCTCGGTATTCGCCGAATGCCGCATGTCTGGCGCCGCCTTTAAATAAACCCGAACGCCAAACTGCGGGTGTCAGAGCCATCCTGCTAAAACCCGAACAAGCCCATTTCGACTGCGCAAACTCCGGATAGTCTTAGAACATTAATTGCATGAGATCGAATAAAGCATATATACACATGATTCAAACTGGAAATTCGCAAACCAATTAATTTCATTAGCATGAGCTACAGTCCGACACCGACACCCGGTGGATCGTTAACAGAAACGCACAGGGTTAGCATTGTCATTTACAAATGAGCATTCGGTATGGATCAGTGCGTGCGACTTAATTATAAACGCACCTATAGGCAAGATCACAAAAATTTAATTGCCAATCGAGAACTTACGACCGAGTATATTATACAGCAAGGTGGTGAAAGCTATTATTATTGGCTTGGCTTTGCCTCGAGCTGAATAATATATAAATGTCTTCACCACCGTAGTGTACATACAATGATTTCCACTACTAGCCAAATTTAACACACAACAACTTGAGTGTAAGAGTTATACTTTGGTTCAAAGTGAGCGTTCATAAAACACCACTCTACACCACAGTGTTCACAAACGCACCACGAGAATCGCCGAGAGTGCACTTCTAGTTCCCCGCTAGCTATCGAAGAAACTATTACCCTGATAAGCGCAACACATGTTCTTGTTTATAGAGGTTAAGGTACCGGTAATTGGTATTCTGTGGGTTAAGGTGAGCTACCAATTTCCATCAACACAAGATGTACAAATCAAATTTTGACAGTGTCGATCTACAAATCGGCAGTGCGCTGATTTCTTCCTAGAGGTATATTCCATTCACATTACCCGTCATACCCATCATAAAGCTGATAATCCCATTTCATTGAGTTTAACCATGACGTCATTTCCGTTTGGGTACACCTCCCCTACCTGCCTTTGGGTTTACCAGCTCCATAAAAGGTAAAGGTGGTTAAAGTTGAACTCGTAGAGCATAAAATACTGAAGTATTTTATGTCATAGAGAAGGTAAGTGTTCTATGGCTGAACTTGAAGATTTACTTACAAAATAATATAGATAGAGAAATAATATGGAAACATTCAAATTATAAATTGATGGAGTGGATGTTGACGTACGAGATACACAGGAAAAGGTACAAATATTACGAATTGGTAAATATTAGGAGAGTGAAGTATTTTTTAGCAAAACAGGGGTCAGATCATCTATCAATAACATGGTTGCACACAACTTAATTTTTTCATATTTAATTTTCTTACACATACAGTTGTCAGAACCAAACATGAGCCCCGGAAAATATGCGAACTAAAATAAGGTCATCGCAAGCAGCCAATTTTAACGATTGTCCATTAGTAATTGTTAAATATAATCGAAATAATTTGACCGAGTGATTTCATCAACATACATCATTTTATTCATTCTGTATCAGTGTTGTCAATGCGAGGATGATTATCCGATTTCTAGACAATTTCACTAATTTGGATCCAATAGTTTTTGGAATATTTTGTAGAATGGATATATAAAATGGCTATTGTTCTTGGGGATTTTCCATATTGACTGGGGTCGAAGACTTTATTTAGATAACCAATGTGTCCTTTTGGTAATTTTGACAAATTCTGATAATTTGAATAGTAAGTTCGGGTGATTTTCATTTTTGCATCGGCAACACTGGACTATAACCAGTTCATATTTTGTTGCTTTCCATAGAAACTTGACCCTTCTTTTTCATGACATTAATACAGTCCTGTAATTTTGATATATATACATTTAGGGCGAACGGTAGTTATAGTTTTGGTCCAATATAAATTTTTTTATAAATATTTAGAGTTACACTTTTAGCAAGTTTGACTTGTTTACATATCTCTTAACAGTTGACATTTATGGTATCGATATTTGGTTATCGATTCAAAATATCGAATTGTTACTACAAAAATACAACTACAGCGACATGAACACGCCCACCAGGGCTTACGTTTGCTTCTGCCAACTGTATACAATAATTAGGATTACAAACAACAAATATTTTTTCTCTCAGATTAAAAATAAATGTTAGGTTATATTTACATTACAGTGGGTAAACGTAAAGTGAAAGAAATAGGATTTCAGAAATAGTTAATGTTGACGTCATTATGACGTAGTTGCTTCCCACCACCTTCACCCAGATACTCTACCGGGTTCGGTGTTTACTCTGTCGACTGACTGACACTTACCTACACTGTCTGTTTTCGCTCCTCACCTTACCCATAGATTATGAGCGCGAATTTTAAACTAAGTAGTGGCATTTTTATTCAAATAATTTTATCTTGAGAGGTTATCTCAAGCAGTAAATATCAATCTCCTGCGTATACAGAACTAGGATGCACAAGTTTTTGTTAAACTACTATCCCTGGATTCTTTAAACATTTGAATTTGTGCAATATTGATCTAGGTTAATAATAGAAAAAAATATTAACCACTTTTAACGCATTTAAAAGTTACTGGCATGGGCCGTGGCTCATGTACACCCGGTATGCCAAGTCTAGAAATATATCAATATATTTTATCGCCCTGTAATTGATATTATTATTATTAAAATATTTATTAGCATATTTATTCCCAACACCAAAAAAAAGTCAGCGAATTATGTAAATATGATGATGTATCATAAACGAGTAGATAAGAGATGTTAGTTCAGAAGATGTCTACGGAAAGTGAGGTGGGAAGATCAATAAAATGTTTCGCTCGACAGTTTTTAGCGGCCGCCACAGGTGGGTAATATGTTTCTCAGTTGAAAGATTTAATGTTCTATAATTTACGTCTAAGATTTAATAAAAATAAACATATTACCAATTTGATTGATATTAATATCAGAATCCATATTTTATTTTTTTGGTTTGATGTGTACTTTAAAAAATTAATGGTTGATTAAATAAACTTTGAATTGGGGTTGTTAGACGACCAAAAATAACTGAAAATATATATTCATAATTATGCGTTAATTTAGTGAGCAGTGTATAATGGTTAGGTTAGGTTTTATTAACTGATAAATGTGAATAAAGGAGAGAAAATATAATATACAGTAAAAACGCGCTTCCTTCATTCGCGGATTAAAAATGCGGCTCACTTCCTGCATTCGTGTTTAAAGATTCCTTCATTTGGTACATACATATTAATAAGAAGGGTTCCAATAGGTATCCAACCCAATGTCCTTTGTAAACGCGTTGAGAAATGAACTAATAAAAAAGTGAAATAGACCCTTAAACCCTCGTGCTTTAAAGAATCAAAACAAGGAGGTCCTGCCAGTATTTTGGCGTGTAATAAGAAAGCGTGGGATACAAGCGCTATTTTTTGTGACTTGTTTCTGTATTTCCAAATATAAAAGTAACATTTTTACCTCCCAACACGACGGCCTTGCTTCAACCTATGGATCAAAGAATAATCCAGGCCTTTAAGCTCTATTAGATTAGACGAATCTTCAAAATGATATTAGATAATATAGAATCAGATACTGACATCAATGTTATGAATTGCTGTAAGAAATTTGACATTGAAAAATGTTTGGAAAATGATATTTGTGATTTCTTTATGAAAATTGATCCGTCAATGGAACGAAGTATTATTTTTGAAAGACAAATTACTAATGCCACTGCTTAATATCAGTCTGAATTGAAGAAGCTTTTAAAAACCAAACCAAAAAAAATATTACAAAATTCTTTAAACCATTGCCTAAGTCTGCAGATGATAATTGATAAATATGGTCAAAAACTTCAATTAAATTTTGCTTTGTACATAATATTTAAAAATATATCTATAGTCCCAGCTCAGTGAGATTTTATGAATTATTTGTTTGTGAAGTTTTAATTTTGTTATTTTTTGATTCATTTCACATTTTCCAAAATTAAAATGTAGTTCCTCTTTTTTTTCAAATCTCACTTGCTCCAGAGGTGTCGGTTTCTTAATGTGTTTGGTGAGGAGTTTGATCTTAATCCATCTGAGATCAGTGAAAAAATATATTTTGGAATAATATTATTAACTGCGCCCAGCATAAATATAAATAAGTGGAAGTAAAAAGGAAAAAATAACAAATATTGAATTAAAAATTTTGAAAATGAAGCAAATAGCGCCTGAGATCCCTGAAAAAGGTCGTAAAAAAGGGTAGGGTGAAGGAAGTCCATTCACCTTTCCCTTTGCGTTAACCCTTTACCTCTTCACTTTATATACTCTTGCTCCCAATCCACTTTCCACGAACTAATTTTTCTTTCGAAATCACTGTTAAGATTAAACAAGGGAAAGGGGATGAAAGGACTATTAAACACCTTCCTACTTCACCTTGCTCCACAAGTTTTTGGATAAAAATGAAGTATCCTTGGAAACCATAAAACACTTTTTCTTTAAACGACCACGTGTCATTTTTTTGAAAAACAAATAGTTTCAATGACATGAACGAAATTTTGTTCACCAGCTGATGGAAATAATAACTTTGCACATATTATTGACGTTGGGATTTCCTTTAATACGTTTATTTAGCATGTAAGATCTGTTTGTCTCAATATTACAATTTGTTCAATTTAACTTAATGATAGAAAACATTGTAAAACAAACAGTTGTTTTATGGTGTGCAATAAACTTGGATAACAAAATTACTATACTGGCAAAAAACAATTTGAAAATCTACATATTTTTTCAGTCCAACAGTAATGTCAAACTTCATAGCATAAACGTCAGGCTTTTTTTTCCAGGATCTCACCTTACAAAGTCCCAATAACTCAATCGAATGGCTATTGTATTTATGCTCGATAATTCTCATGTCCCCTGCACCAATCAGGAATCTAGACACCACTCTCTTGCTCTAGAAAACATTGGATGCATCCCAGCTGCCTGATATGTATTGGCTTGCTTTCGACAGCTGTCCTGTTGTATTCTCTTAGACTTCCATACTACCCTTCTATTGTAATATTCATATAGTAGAAAGCTACTATCTTCGATCCAGAAGGTTGTAGTTTGTGCTAAACATGTACTGGCTTCCGGGGCCCACAGTTCCTAACTATGTCAAACGACATTTCAAATATTTAAATGTCTTTTTCCTTTGTTTCAGGTACACTCTTTGCCATTTCCGATGGAATGACATATGGTTGGACTTCTCCTATGATCCCTTACTTGATCAGTGAAGAAAGTCACATAAAAACGACAAAACATGAAGCAGAATGGTTGGAAACAGCTTTACTATGTGGATCTCTGGGAGGATTACCGTTAACGATCTACTCCGTAGACAGATTCGGAAGGAAGAAGTCGTTACTGTTTGCATCAGCAACGATATTAATTGGATGGTTACTCATTGCACTTGGAAATAAAATGATATATCTTTTTATAGGAAGGTTGGTGACCAAATTGACGTATTTTTGTATTATATTGAAGGTTTCGGAGCTTCTTTATATAGGATGGGGTAGCCCATTAAGCGAGGTAACCAGGTATCTCGGAAAGTATTTGTCCAAGGCTGTGGGGAAAACATATTGGTAGAAAAGTGGCCATGAAATATTGCTGGAGACTATTTTCATCTTGATATCTCTATTAGTTGTTAACTTATCGTAAAAATGTAAGAAATGACGATTAAATACGATGATCAAAAATATAGGTAACGTATAGTATATTAGCTGTGAAATAGTAGTTTGTACAACTAGTGCGCAAAGCGTCACTTTTCCCACGAGCGCAAAAGTTTGTGGCACGAGCCGTAAGGCGAGTGTCACAAATCTAGCGAGTGGGAAAAGTGATTTGCGTACAAGTTGTACACAATATTTTTTCTACAACCACATTTATCAATGAAAGAAATACAGTAATTTAAATAGTTATTCTATTTAAACAAAAAGAACTCACAATATGAAAATAATTGAAAAAAATTAGTTGAATGTATAATTAATTTTAAAATTTGAACCTCAGGTAACAAATCTTCGGTTACAGATCGAGTCTTTTCGATAATATCTGGACGAGTATCTTCAATGTCCGAATTGGACAACTCAAAAGATAAATTATTTTGATTGGTTCAAAATTCCTAGAATAATGCTTAACAGGTTGATGTTTTTATAATTAATAAATTATGATGAATAATAAAATAAATCGTTTACTTACTTTTGGTTTAAAATTGGAAATTGTACACTAATAAGAAATTCCCTATTAGGTTGAAATGTCAAAAAAAGTTGACAGGTCATAGGTAGCTTTGTTTGACATTTCGGTGCGGAGAAGTGCCATAGCGTGTACTTTTCGCATTACTTTTCCAACGGTTATCAAAAGAATTAAGAAAAGGCCTGCTTTGCGTATGAAACTTTGTGTACAAAAGCGTGTTTTGCATAGTGGTTGTAGGAAAAATATATTTCAACTTATTTTATTGCATTGGCATAATGTTCAAATTGTCTGCCATTATTATCGACACATTGCTCTAGACGGCCGCTTATTTTTCCGCCGCGAATGGTATTTCTAATTATTTCTTCCAATATCTGCTTTTGTCACAGGTCTTGTTTGGAAAACAAGGGAAGAGGCTTCCTCTTCCTATCCCATCTGACTGGATACGTTTCATTCAAGTGTTTCCTAACAATGACGGAAAAAGGAGCTGGGCTGCCGTCAAGCTGAACAAACATATTTAGCCTGGTTTGAAGCGGTTAACAACAAAAGTGTATTGCCATTTACTGATTAGTCGAAGAAATAGGGCCCAATAATTGTATTTCTCAGCATACCGCACCAAAAATTTATACTCCCGATGTTGCACTTTCGGCATTCAGTACTAATTTCACCTCTGGGGGTGAAATATTGGGGTTGAAAATAATTTCTCTTTTTCTTTTAGGTATTAATAATATTTTTCCTTACCCCCTGGGACAAATATTTCCGAGATACACTATACAAATGAGCGTTATTCTATTCAACAACGTGAGCTTAATGTTTTTGTGTGTGTAAATAAGGGCCGGTTGTAGATGTCACAGGTGAACGTTAGTTTAACTGAACTGCCAGTCAACTTTGAACCGAGTTCATTTTGGTTTTCGTTGTAGAGTGCAAGATCAACATTAGTTTGGTTGAACGCCGTTCAGGTCACGTTGGTTGCACTGAACTACGCTTTTCATCTAAAATTTTAATGTCCCATGCCAAACTTGATCGTTGACTGACAGTGTTGATTGAGAATTATCAGGTGTATGTGGTTGTAAACAAAAAGGTGGTGGTGGTTGTTGTATTTTGTGTGGAAAATCAATGGAGAAAGCAAATAAAAAACGATCAACAAATTTCAGTTCGAAAGAAGAGAATATTTTAATATCCTTATGGCCTCATTCTGTACAAAAATGTTAGCGGTAACAGCGCTGTAAATCTTCAAGGTCGAGAGATGTTACGAAAAAGCTATTCTGTACGCTTTTCAACCTCACTTTTTAAGGTTAACAACTCAACGTCAAATAATGCCAAAACCCTCTTGAACCGCCTTTGAACGCCCTTCGAGGATCGTTCACGTAAACTTCTATTTGAACCACAGATCAGTAGTGACTGACGTACTTACAACAAAAATTTGCAATTAAACTCGGTTCAACGCAGAACCACAGTTGAACTATGCATCTACAACCGGGCCTTAGTGATTTTTTAATTTCAGATTTTTCTTGGGAATGGCAGGTGACATGGCTTTCGTCGCATGTCCGATGTACATGGCGGAAATTTCAGATCAGAAGATTCGAGGCTTTCTATCTGGAATGGTCTACATAATGGTCCATATTGGAACACTATTAGTCTACTGTGTAGGTCCGTACACACCGTATTGGGTCACACCGTTATTGGGATCTCTCTTTGTTATAACAGAACTGCTAGTTTTCTACTTCATGCCCGAATCGCCTTATTACTTACTATACAAAAATAAAGAAAAGAAAGCTAGGAAAGCAATAGAATTCTTCAAACCTTACAGTAACGTGGATCAGGAAGTTATGGAAATCAATCAAATGCTGGAGAAGCAAAGCGTCGACAAGGGTCGTCTTCAAGACTTAATATTAGTGAAAAGTAATAGAAAAGCGATAACTATAATGGCTGTTTTAAATAGCGGACAACATTTATGTGCCTATACAGTTATTCTAATGAATCTACATTTAATTTTAGACTCAGCCGGTTCTAAATACATGGATTCTTCTCATGCAGCCATAATATTTGCTGGCATAATGTTGTTAGCGACAGGGTTTTCATCTTTACAAGTAGATAAATATGGTAGACGAGTATTATTAATAATATCTTCCATAGTTTCAGGATTATGCGTCTTAGCATTAGCTGTATACTTCCATTTGAAGTATCTAGATTTCAATATGGGATCTGTTAGTTGGATACCGATAGTATCTGTTATGATATATGCTTGTTTTTTTAAACTGGGAGTGGGAATTGTACCTATTATAATTACCGCTGAAATATTCCCCGCTAACATGAAAGCTATTGGTATGACCATGGCAGATGCCATGTTTATTTTGGGAGGTATTGTAGCGATCCAAATTTATCAAATTCTCGCGCGGACATTCAGTATATTTGTACCGTTCTATTTCTTCGGAGCGTTTGCTTTTTTCATAGCGATTTTCACTTTCTTTTTTATACCTGAAACTAAAGGTAGATCTTTGGATGAGATCCAGAGTATTTTGAAGGGAGAACCTATTCGATCAGCAGAAACCATGAAAAATCAAGAAATGGTGTCGTAGGAAAAGTTGACAAAATTTAATTTATACATGTGGTATTAGTCTGAGATTTTTTACCAAATTTTATGAAGTAAACGTGAAGTAGTTTAATAAATGGGTGCTATTTTTTATCATAGGATTATTTTGCAAACTCCAGTTATTCGATATTAAAAGATATTGGTTTTAAAAGTGTTTTTTGCAATTTCAGGGTGTTTTCTGTCTATTGCCTCTTCCTAACAGATTAAAAAGGTGAAATGGATACTTAGTTATTTAAACATATGTTGGAAACATGTGTACCAATAAAAAAAAATAAGTAAAAACCGAAAATAGAATGTTGAAAGCTACAAAGTAAATAATTGATAATTGATAATAGCAATAGAGGAGTTCAGTCTAAGGTTAGTGTGGCCAACAAAAAGTGTTTTTTTCTGACAATTTAATTCATGTATAAAAAATCGCATATGCCACAGTGCAATTGTCACTTTGACAGCGGCAAAAGCTAGCTTTAACTTTCACAGCGATAAATTAACTCCAATGTTAAAATGTCATATACCTGGAAATGTTATTGTCACTTTGACATCGATAAAAAAGGTGCATCCTTTTTTATCGCGATAAAAACTCCTCTTCCTCAATATCTAGTAAGCGGACGTCACTTTTACACAATGACAATGAGTCGCTAGTTTGGTTACTTATAATTTCAATATTCTGTCGTTAATTTATCTCGCCAAAAAACACTCGAGCTTTTCTTTTATCAGATAAATTTCTCTTTAACTCAAAGTTTTGCCAATCACTAAATTTGCTGGAAAAACTGACATTAGATAAAATTAGTGATTGGCAAAACTGTTTCGTGAATTTATCCGATAAACAAAAAGCTCTTGTGTTTTTACTGTTGATAAATTAACTCCAATGTTAAAATGTCATATACCTGGGAATGTTATTGTCACTTTGACATCGATAAAAAAGGTGCATCCTTTTTTATCGCGATAAAAACTTCTCTTCCTCAATATCTAGTAAGCGGACGTCACTTTTTCACAATGACAATGAGTCGCAAGTTTGGTTACTTATAATTTAAGTTGTTCATCCATATATTCTGTCGTTAATTTATCTTGCCAAAAAACACTCGAGCTTTTCCTTTATCAGATAAATTTCTCTTTAACTTAAAGTTTTTCCAATCACTAAATTTGCTCGAAAAACTGACATTTGATAAAATCGCTCCACCTTCGGTGTCGCGATTTTATCATGTCAGTTTCTCTCGTAAAATTAGTGATTGGCAAAACTGTTTCGTTGCAAAGAGAAATTTATCCGATAAAAAAAAGCTCTTGTGTTTTTACTGTTGATAAATTAACTTCAATGTTAAAATGTCATATACCTGGAAATGTTATTGTCACTTTGACATCGATAAAAAAGGTGCATCCTTTTTTATCGCGATAAAAACCCCTCTTCCTCAATATCTAGTAAGCGGACGTCACTTTTACACAATGACAAGGAGTCGCAAGTTTGGTTACTTATAATTTCACAGCAATTCATCCATATATTCTGTCGTTAATTGTGCAATTATAAGTGACAATAATGACGGTTAAGGTCTACCATTCAAAACATTCAAAAATCTTATGTTTTGAATGGTATACCTTAACTGTCATTCTTGTCAGAAAAAACCACTTTTTGTTGGCCATACTGACCTTAGACTGAACTCCTCTATTTTCATAGTTTTTTTCCAGCTTTGATTTGCAAATAGTAGGCTGAAAACGCTTAATTTAGATTTTAAGATACTGATGTGATCGCATTATATTGTCTTTATATTTTTATATCAGTGAATCAGAAAAAATGTAACTTTGCCAAGGACAAAATATAAAAATATATTGAAATAATTTTTGCAACAATAAACGACTGCCTGTTAAAATAAATATTCAAAATTGTATATAATTAAATGAAATCAAAGATCAAATCATCTGTAGTTTTATTATCATCAATCACTTTTAATCTCGAAGCTGTTTGGATAATAATTTTTGAAGGACGGCATTTAGACAAGAAAAAATGATAAAATGGAATTTAAAATATGGCAGTGTGAAGAAATTTGGAATGACCAATAGTCAGTATTTGTAAGTATTTTTTTGACTCGAACTTGAAGATATACCTATAGGTAATTGGACTAGATAACTTGAGTAGTTTGAAAATATTAGATGCACAAGAGATCAAGCAGGATTAGACTCTGTTTCACATAAGAAGAACCCACTAGAGTCTAGAAGTGGCAAGTCATATGACTCAGACGGACCAAAGCGACGCGTCACGATAACTTCATAATTGTGGTTGTTACGCCCGGTTTCACAATGTCAAGTTATCCTGAGGTTAACAAATAACCCTTGGTTACCTCAAAGCAAGTGTTTCACATTGTTCAGTAAAGGGTTCAAGTTATGGTTAACTCTCAGAATATTTAACCACCAGAAAATCTAGTGGTAATAATAATAACCTGGAGATTCTAACCTAACAATTAAAGCTATTGCTGTATCTGTCACGTATCTGTCACAAAACGTGGTATCTGTTAGCATATTTTTTTGAGTGGAAAATGAACGATTATGAGGTAAATGCATATAGTAGTGATGAGGAACCAAGAAGACCAAAAATGATAAGGCCTAGATCCGATTATTTTGAGGAATTCGACAATTACGATTTTTTCTGTAGATTTAGTTTGTCCAAGAGAACTGTAGAAAGGCTCTCAGAAGAAATCTTCCAGGTCACCGCATTGCTTTCTTTAGATTCTATCATGTTCTTATATTTACTCACTAAAGAAACCAATAGATGCTCCTCTTCTTTAGAAAAGTTGGAACATCTCTTACTTATTTGTGTTTCCATAATTAAATTTGAAGCACTATTTTATTCAAAAATTTGTCGTCACTTAGACATAAAATAAACATAACCACACAATTTTTTGTTTCAATTGACATGAAACATGGTAATCAGTGTTGGATTTCATACCAACGCAACAAAAATTAATGAACAGTCATGGTTACCTGACCTGCAGATGAATAATGATTGTGAAACATGTCCCTGATTAAAGTGAGGGTTAAAGTTTCGGTCAAGGTTACTTGACCCTAGGAGTTAACCACCGATTGTGAAACTGGCTGTTAGTGGGCAGAGGTCGTGGTTATATTAAAAATGCAATAGAATTAGAGCAGTACTCAGACGAACAACTTTTTGTAGTTGATCTCAGCGACGGTCGCTACCTGTAGACGGTATCACCCACAAAATTGTCGTTGTTGGTGGTTCAATGCGAAACACTTGGACGACAGACCGCCTTCGTAATGCGCCAACTGGCCACTCCTCGTATCTCCATACTGAAACTGATGAGCACTATCTCTATTATGGATAAATTTGATCGCAAAAACTCAATACTTTTTGCTTCGGCCTCAATGCTATTATGCTGGATACATATAACAGTCAGTGACCAAATGGTATATATTTTTGGTAGAAGGTTTGTTGAATTGAAAAGACATCAGTATCGTTTTATAAAAATATAGATATAAGAATGTCATCCTGAATATTTATTGATTATAATCTAATTAATTAATGATTAATTAACACAAGAGTTCAGTTTAGGACCAGGAGCGCTCAGCTTAGTTCACGACCAGGAGCGCTCGGCTTAGCTCGCTACCAGGAGCGCTCATCTTAGTTCACGACCAGGAGCGCTCAGCTTAGTTCGCTACCAGGAGCGCTCAGCTTGGTTCGCTACCAGGAGCGCTCAGCTTAGCTCGTGTCCAGACGCAGTCAGCTTAGTTCGTGTCCAGAAGCAGTCAGATTAGTTTGTGATCAGGCTAGTTCGTTGCTCCTCAGCAAACTATATCGCTTTTTAGTTAGTCAGCTTCCGTCTCGAACTAGAGAATGGCAGGCAGCTCACTATCTTTGATTTAAGAAATCTTACACACTTCCTTGTGTTATTTGGTTTACTCCTGATCAAGTTTTGAGAGTGATCCATAAACAGATCGCGTAATTTCTTATGGAACCTTCCTGGATTGCACAAGTACGACAAGGAAAATATGAGAAAAACAGCTTGAAAGAGAGAGAAAGTATAACTGTACGCGCGTTTCGGAGGCGTGTACCCAGGTCTAAGGGATGGCCAAATGTTGATTGTCCTTTACAGAGAGAAAGAGAATTCACTAGTAGGTGATATTCAGAACGGACAATAAACATTCGGCCATCCCCTAGACCTGGGTACACGCCTCCGATGCGCGCGCACAGTACACTTTCTCTCTCTTTCAAGTTCTGAATACCACCTACTAGTGAATTCTCCTTCTCTCTGTAAAGGACAATCAACATTCGGCTATCCCCTAGACCTGGGTACACGCATTCGATACACGCGTACAGTTATACTTTCTCTCTCTTTCAAGCTGTTTTTCTCATATTTTCCTTGTCGTACTTGTGTAATCCAGAAAGGTTCCATAAGAAATTACGCGATCTGTATGTACCTTCTACTATGAAAAAGTAGAGACTTCGCGAAGTACACGAGCTGCTTCGCTGCTCAAGAACAAGTTAACATGGAACCGTTGTTTCCTGCCTGTTGAAATATATTTTCGAAAGTGAAGATGTCGATGAAAGTTTAGTTTTATATAAAAACCAAACAATACCTGCTGTAAGTAGGGACTACATCTGTTTTAAGAGCCATGTTTATGATGTATGTATGTATTTTGAGGTGATATTCACTGAGACCTAAGAGATCTATTGTGCCCGCTTACTTCTACTCAGTTTCTGTAATTATCTATCAGAATATTGCAAATGTTTCATTTTACACTTGACAGATCAACCAGAAGGTCAAATGTTATAATTCCACTATATCTATTTATGACTTAATTATTTGGAAAGAAGATTATACGTTATAGCGTTTCCCTGGTAACTATAACCGACGTCAACAGTTTAAAAGAAAAATAATGTGATTTATTTCGAGAATATGAGTACAAAAGAATTTTGATAACATCTGAATTTAATCCAGTTGTATCTTATTACCCCCTATGTTGATCGTAAAAGTTTCATAACATATTTGCTTGAATCGTTTTATGTAATTAAGCAACATTGACAAAAGAGTTGTTTTAGAGTCTTCTGTTTACAGTTTTTGATGTTAAAAAAATTATGATAGTAACTATTAAAAATAGTGATAAGAAAATGATGTAACTAGAGTACGATAACACTAATAGTCGGAGAACTTTTTTTGTATTAATTGAACATCATAGATTTCATTTCTTCCATTTCAATAATAGTTGCATTTAGCAGTCAGGGTCTACCAGGGCTTTACGTGCACTCCGATAGCATACCGACATAATTCCTGCGAGTTATCCTACTAGCTCTTCTTCTGTACCAAGCTTAACCACCGTACGTGAATAGTAGGCTCACTCTAAGGGCCAACTGCACCGTTTCTTCTTCTAAGTATAGTGTAACTAATGTCAATGTGATGACCTTGAATTGTATTACAAATTTTATGCAGGTTAATTTTAATCCACTATATTAATTTAAATTACATTTGAAAAGCATTATTTCACAATATTCGAATTTATAAAAAAATGTATGCTCGTCATTGGGCGGCTTTTTCCTTCAAAGGGATTAAAAATATGGGTCATCACATTAACAATAGTTACACTATAATACTTTCATAAGTAAAACTTGTAATTCAACTGCACCGTGTCTTATTTAGCTAGCAAGTCGACTAAAGACAGGATGTGGACAGGCGGGCAGGGACTTTGGTAGAAACTGAAATGTGACAGTAAATTCTGATGATGAGAATGACAATTATAAAAAAAATATGAACAATATAATATATAATCAAGTAAATGAAGAGCTGCGTCTCCCAGTGATTTATGCCCAGTGTTCATGGATAAAACTATCGATTTTTTAATAGTGGTGGTAGAAATCTGACTGTTTCTCTTCGTAATCGAAATTTTCGAAGAAATTTATTTCCGGATAGGGTGTTATAAAAATCTGGGAATTATATTCCTGGGAACACCAAATTCAATTAATTCCATTCTGTAAAGGTCATCAAAGAGCTCTATATCCATTAATAATTTCATTTTGTTTGATTTTATAAACTAACCTCTCCATATTTTGATAGTTTTGTCTGCCAAGTGCCAAGACATAACCTTACTTCCACATAAGTAGGACTTAAGTAGAACCTACACTTGGACTTGCGTTAAGAAAGACTTACGACGTGGTGCAGTCACACATATTTCCTAAGTCCTACTTAAATGCTCAAGTAGCAGCGGTGCAGTTGGCCCTAAGTTCCTCCCAGCGCAATGTATATCTCACTCGATCTCCGATGCTACTCTTTTTCGGAATTTCTAGCCCATTAATGCTCACAACATTTTTATTTCCATTCAATAGGCTATTATTACTATTATTGGAAGTGAAGGCAGCCAGTAAAAATATTGAGTGAAATTAATTGCAAAAGCAATTTGGGTGGCACTGAGCTGTTGAGTGAAGAAAAAAATATTATTTTCATTGTTAATAATGGAACGTTTGAAAGAAATCAGGGTGAGGTTACGTGCACAATCAATTTATCTAGAAAAAACTTTCAAAATAATCCAGTGGAGAAGATGAGGTATTATTCAAAAACTAGAGAAACTCGACTTGGTTCATACTGAGGAATTTTAGGTTAGGTTAGGTTAGGTTCTATGTGAGTGGGGCGTTCTCGCCACATCCACTGCGACCTTCGTTAGATCTATTGTGGCTCACCCTCAGGGATTACAGCTCACCCCACAAGCCTGTGCTTCTGACTAAGTCCATGGTTGTATTTGGTGATACGCACAAGACTAACACCAAAATTCATAAAAATTCAATAAGTTCCAATGATTCCCTAAAATGTATTAGAAATACTTCAATTATGACCTAAAAAACGTAGATCTGTTTGATGGGGATAGCAGATATTTGAATAATGCAGGATGTGGATGTGCGTTTCATTTGACTTTGACTGTACTAAAACCGGGCATGGGCGTGGGCATAGAATGTGCTTCGCGATTTTGTCCTCCAAATTACAGAGCCGACAGTCCGAGGTCTGAACCAGACTCATCTTCTTTAGGTGGTAATTTAGTCGACAATGTCCCGTAAGCAATCTCGACAGAATGCGTAGGTTTCTTCTACTCTATTCCAAGGATCTGCTTATTTTTGGAGCTTTAGTTCTTCACGTCAGGTTAGGTTTGAGCGATCGGGGGTCGCGACGCAAAAGATCTGACCGTTACGTTACGTTATGTTACGTTGCTTCGTTATGTGCCTTACTTGCGTGCGGGTGCTCTCTCCTGAGTCTCTCTCGTTTACGAAGCAGCGATTCATATGCTTCGGCCGGGCATCGAACCCGGGCCGCCCGCGTGGAAGGCGAGCATTCTGCCACTGAACCACCGATGCTATATTAAATTTCTATGCAAAGCTGGTAACCGCAGTGCTGGTGATCTATTTGAATTTGTTCGGATACATTTTTACTATTATTTCCATAATTTTTTTTGCGCGATTGATCTTTTTTGTTTATTTACAGCATCGGTTGTCAGGACGGTAGGTTGTGTTTACTGGTTTCCAAGTTTAACACGTCGGTAAGTGATTTACCTACCGTTCAGACGTCGAAAAGTAGAGTAAATAGCATGAAAACAATTTCACCAAAATGCAAAATATATTTTAAACTGATCGAGAAGTATAAATGTCACTTTTGACATTTCGTTCATTTCGAAGAAATTCAAATTATTTCATTCGGAATTTATTTCAATACGATCGCGCAAAAAATGGTGTCAGCATCTCGAACGTTAAGGGTAATTACAACGTTAGCATGTAGATTCCTCTCGTAAAATTGGACAGAATGATATGAGGATTAAGGGGTCTAGCACATTTACTTTTCGAAATACAGGGTGTTGAAATTTTGAAAACTTGAATGTTTTAATTCGATAACTTTAAAATGGATGGATAAATTGATTTGACATTTGGCAGTTTGTTTTTAAATGTAAAAGGGCATATTTTGATAGAAATAGTAGTTTGTGCAACTAGTGTGGATATGATGGCCATATCGCACGAGGACGAAGCTTGTCAGTCAAGTGCGATATGAACAATCCACACGAGTCGAACAGCATATTTTTTCTACGACCCACTTAAGAAAAAATCTAGAAAATAGAAATTTCTATAAACTGTAATATAACTTAAAATTAAAAATTAAAAAATCCAATTTTATGTTTCCACTAACTTTTTTGTGGTAAACGTACAGTTCTTGAATGTCCAATTTGTATAATGCTACTGCTTCCCTTTTTAAATATACGATGCTGTTATAAGTAGATGTTGCCAGTCGGACTTCCTCACTCCTATTCACTTCCCATTCTGCTAAATATTTCAAACGTCTACCTGTTGCCGTTATTAATATCAAGCAGAATAATTATTTAAAAATAAAATTAACAATTGAAAAAAAACTTCTTCACGGGGAATCGAACCCGGGTCTAACGCGTGAGAGTCTGGTTTGCTTACTTCTCGACCAACGAGGAATATGCAAATTGTTTATCTATAACGTCAAATGTATTACATAATTTTTGCTTAAAAGGAACTGAAGTTCCTACCGTGTGTCCCGCGACACGTTCTACCTTTTTTTTGTACTTGAAGGGTAGTATATGATCGCCATCGAGTGAGAGAGCCCCGGTATATCTGCCCAGTACGTGTAGGTTTTTCTCTCCGCCTAGGTAGCTATGGCTGATCTAGCAGTGCTTTCTACGATGCCAAAAAAGGAACAAGTCTCTATATTTGTTTTTGGCATAGAGAATGCAGATGGTTTAAGGTTTAACTTTAGTGTTTTCTGTCGTTTTTTGGTCGTTCTTCTAAAGTCGACAATTAAGCTTCTTTCTCAACATTCTATTCAAACTCGGTTTCAAAAATACCTATTTCTTCTTTACTTTCATCATTTTCTTCTTCATCTTCATTTTCTTCTTCGGGCTCGTTTTCAACAATATGCATTTGTTCCCAATCTTCACAACTTTCATCCAAATTTGAAACTGCAGTCGAAATATTTTTTCAATTTGCGTGAGGCGCGATTACCTACACTCTCCCTATCAAGTTCTCCCACTTATTCGCGCTTAGTTTTAATGTATATTAATAACTTTGGTATTATGAATCTAAAAAGTTCCCAGACTATAATAAACCAAACTCACTCTTTAATAAAATGAAAACTGTTGAAAATTGTCGACCCGAAACAGTCGATCTTTTACACTTGTTAATAACATTTGACTCATCAAAATTTGAGCTGGAGTGTAGTTTAATATTATTTGTTGAAATTGGTTTATTCATAATAAACAAACCATGACTGAGAAAGAAAGTTTTCTGCACTTGGTGAAATGTACTTACCCTCAGATGATTGCTGCAGTTACAGGTGATCTTTTATTTTGTTTTTTGATATAAATGTCGAATTAAATTCTAGATATAATGCAGGGTTAGCACGAAGAATATATCATTAATTTCTTATAAATATCATTGAAAGTCCAGTCGAATAAAGATTTAGCGCTAATAGTATGATAACTATTCTTTTCTCTCTTTTTTTCCCAAAAAAAGAGAGAAAAGAATGAGTGATGCCACAAGAAAGGTACAGAAGATAGTATAATAACTAGCTTTAATGATCAAGGACCTTAAATGTTACTAGATATGTTTAGCTAGTTTAGTTTTGTGGTGGATGAGGAGCAGTTCTATCAATGACTACATCGCTGCTAGGTTTTAATCTTCAAAATACAATTGTACGCTACCGAAACGTAGTTTTAAAGATATTGAAAAAGATAATTAACAAAAAGAATAAGTAGAGAAACTTCTAATGGATTTTGAAGGTCGTCGGATCTTTGATTACATTTTTTTCCCTTTTCAAAATGTCATTATCTTACACAGGAATAATCATATCTTACAGTCTTCCTTTTGTCTCCACTAATTTTGGAAACAATTTTTTGTTATTCTCAATAACAGCTTTCTATATGAACGATTTAAAATTTTTTGAAACAGTCTCTATTGATAGCAGTGACCCCCAACAATGTTTGTCCCAAAAAAATAAATACAAATACCTTAAAAAATATATTATACAAATTCCTACTACATCTCTGCTACTGCTGAAGAAGATGATGATGATAATGATAATGGTGAAGGATTTACTACAATACATTGGGCTGATGGCAGTTAGAATATAGAAAATATGACATATATGTTATAGTTGATGCGGTTGAATGCAGCTAGGGATATTTGAACAATATTTCTATTTATTATTAATTTGGACTCACTACACGTGCGGGTAAAATAAACTAGAACACTCCTGAAAAATCCGAGATAATGATAATTTCCATTGCACATATGAATTTTTATATGACTATTTGATAACATGAAGATATAAAACATTGTTCATTACAGCTCTTTCAACAGATAAAATTAAATAACAATAAAACACTGTCAGAAGCAAAATTTACCAATGACGTAGATTAAATTTTTGGTTATCATTAATTAATATTACATTTATTCCCAGCTCTTGACTAACTTGTTGACGACGTAAAATAATACACTAATCTCCAATGTTGTAATACTGTGCATTGTGTACTAATCGTGACCTTATGGATCTTGTTGTTAACCGTCCATGACTTTCATCGTTTGGGATTTGATCAAATCACTTTAATAATTCGAGCAGATTGGAATGAACTTATTGAAAAATGCTTACAAACAAATTTAATGTGGAAATAAAAACATCAATAAAATTTGCAAAGATAATGACCATTGTACTTAAAATTTTATCATCTCTTTAACTTTACTTGATGTTGAATGATTTTCATAAAATTTCTGTTCTGTTCCTAAGTAAAACGTGATTTTACGTTTATCAAGAGAAGTTGGTATCAGCACCGTACACTAACTACCGACAAGTAAATTCACTTGCGTCGGAACGTTTCAAAATTTTGGTACATCTTTTCTCTGGCGCCTTACACGTCTGTTATCATATTACTCAACACTTTCTCGATTTGAACTAGCCAGAACTCGCCAGACGATAGGAAGGGTAAGGAAATTTTCGGTAACCCATAAATCGACGAAGTGAATTTACTTGTCGGTAGTTAGTGGTATCAGTGACAGTTTCGAGATTTTTTCAATTGAAGTAGGGTTATGTTTATGTTGAGCCACAATAGACCTAACGAAGGTCGCATTAGAGATGGGAAGAAGGCCCCACTCATATGGAACCTAACCTAACCTATGTTTATGTTCGTATCATATTTTTTAATAGTGTTTATGAGTTCTTCTGATTATCAACTTGAAATAAGTCTTATGGGTGAAGTAAATAGAAAAAGAGTTAGGGGTACAAATTTCACCTGAATTTGGTAAAAATAGCTGAAAAATATAAATCGATAATTGAGTGCAAAACTATGAAAGGTTATGGAGAACCGCTGTTGCAGAAATTATTGTCATTTCTGTATCCAGGTTAACCCTTATACCTGGGGATAGTATAGGAAAGCGTCTTTTCCAGATACCATAATGTCTTTCTACTGTATTTCTAGTTCTTATTAATAACTTATTGTATAGTCTTTCAGCTTTCCTGCAGAGGAGTCAAGAGATATGGTTGAACTCCATATCCAGAGTCTCCAATTAAATGGAACCTCCTAAATTGGCCTCCTTCAAAATTATTTTTTAATCGACTTAAGAATAGTCTGATCATGAGCACGCCACTCGTCACTAAAGCAGGTTTGCTAAACCTGAATCTTTGGTAAAACTCTTCATCTGACCAATTATCAAAATCTATTATTCTCTGTTTATATATTTTTCGTTTCCTAATGATGAATATTGCCTCATCACTGTCGCTCTCGTTGCTGCTATCCTCAAAAGGCTGATGACTCGGTATCTATTTCCATCTTAAGAGAATTTGTCCACAATACTGACACAACGAACTGAAAATTGTCTTAAATTTTGAGGTTAAAGTCGCCTAAAGTCGCGATTGTGTCCACTTCAACTTAAAGTCGACTTGAAGTTATAAAAACTGTTGTGAAATCGATTTTTATTTAAAGTTTGCTTTAAAACCTAATGTAGTGTTAAAGTTCGTTATGAAAATGGCCGTTAGATGGATTATTTGCCCTCCGTTGGGCGCGTTTTTCTCCACTTTTCTATATAGTCTTCGTAATGAATTGTCTTCTTGTCCAATCACAAGTCTCGTTGTCAAAATTCGGTAAAGCTGTGTCTGTTAATTAATTAAATCATCATATATATTAAAAGCTCTACCATTCTTTCTTCATTATCAATAACACTACACAATTCTAGGGCACAGCACCAAGGAGACAGATGGATTGAAGATAAACAATAGCCCAAACTAAACCATGCGTACTCAAGGAGCTACTAGTCCATGATACTTTTCTAAGGAACTCATCTGTCATCTGTCATCAGTATCAAATTATTTTAATTTCAGCTGCTTTTGAAAACATTACCACTTCTCGCTTTTTCTGGTTTCATTTAGATAATGCTTTAAATTTTTTTCAGGGACATTGTTTGCAATATCAGACGGAATGACATACGGATGGAGCGCCCCCTATATCCCGTACCTTATCAGCGACGTGAGTCACATCAAAACATCCATACACGAAGCTGAATTGCTAGAAACTTTCTTTCTGTTAGGTTCATTTTGCGGTCTACCGCTTACCATCTACTTAGTGGATAAAATAGGAAGAAAAAAATCCTTGTTACTAGCATCATGTGTAGTGTTACTAGCCTGGATAGCCATAGCGCTCGGTACAAATATGATTTATATCTTCACAGCCAGATTTTTTTGCGGGATGTGTGGAAACATGGCGTTCGTAGCAGCGCCTTGTTACATAGCCGAAATAGCCGACTCTAGAATCAGAGGATTTCTTTCCAGTATTATTTATGTGATGATGTTGTTGGGTTGTTTAATAGTTTATTGCGTAGGACCTTATTTACCTTTTTACGTTCCTTCTATAATAGGAGGTGTTGTATGTTTTATAGAACTACTGGTTTTTTCCAGAATTCCCGAAAGTCCTATGTATCTTTTATCCAAAAACAAACCAGAAGAAGCTTTGGAGTCCCTGAAATATTTCAAATCTTACTGTGATACTACGAAAGAATTGAACGATATCAAAGCGATTTTAGAGAAGCAAGAAAATGACAAAGGAAACTTCTTAGATTTATTTAGAGTTAAAAGTAATAGGAAGGGTATAGTAATTATGACAGTTTTAAACGCTGGTCAACACCTTTGTGCCTACTCAGTTATTCTTATGAATTTACATTTAATTTTAGAAGCAGCTGGTAGTATTTATATGGATCATAATCATGCTGCTATACTTTTTGCTGCCTTGATGTTGGTAGCAGTAATTTTTGCTTCATTCCAAATAGACAGTTACGGTAGGAAAGTACTACTAATATTTTCCAGTATATTAACTGGTGTTTGTCTGCTAAGTATAGCAGTGTATTTCAATCTAAAACAGAGTGGCTATGATGTATTGGGAGTTAGCTGGATTCCCATCGTTTCAATAATGGTATACGCTCTAGTATTTAAAGTTGGTGTTGGTATAGTACCAATAGTTGTTACAGCCGAGATATTTCCGACAAATCTCAAAGCTATCGGAATGACTTTGTCGGATGCTATGTTTATAGTTGGTGGTTTAATTGCTATTAATTTGTATCAAGGCATAGCTAATAATTTCGGGATTCACATTCCGTTTTATATTTTTGGAGCTTTTTCGTTATTTATTACGTTTTTCACTATATTTTTTGTTCCTGAAACTAAGGGAAAGAGTTTGGATGAAATTCAATTGATTCTTAAAGGAGAAAAGCCGAATAAAACGATTGATGTCGAGGAAAAGGAGCGATTTTAAAAATGAGTCAAAAATTCGTTAGTGTTGATGTGAATTGCGGTTGGACTGAAAGTAAAAGAAACATACTATACAGTGTGATTCTATAATTAAAACGACTTAAACTCGCTCTTTTGATATCTTTCGATATTTTTTTACATTTTTGCGAGCAATTTACGTTGATACTTCAAAAACTGGTCAAATATAGTTTCCCTTCACAACTAAAGGCGTGCGGTAGAAAATAATTGTTTTTTTACTCTAAACAAGTTACACCACTGTCGACATAATTATTTTCGCATGTTTTTTAACCTTCGTTACTTCCTATGTAAATTGCGATATATTGAGTAGTTCTCAAACAGTTTGCATTTAAATGAGTGTCTTTTTTTTAACCACCGGTATCCAACTAGGATTCTGCCACTATGTACCAGAGGTGAAAATGATTTTTTGTTGGTCCTGAATATTAATTCCTACAGTACCAGCAGGGCAGCAGTTGGAGTTGAACAATAACTATCGATCATTAACTGAATGAAATATCTCCACAAAGTTGAAAAATAAGCCTAATTCATTTTTGTACTTAACATAAATCGTTTTGACTTAAAAATATCTTTAATTCAGTGAAAATTGTGTATATATTACGGAAGTAAAGGGACAACACCGGTTCAGGATCATGGCGTTAACATGGGAATCTCCATAAAAAATCGTCAAAAAAGCCAAGTTCAAAATTAGGGAGAATGGATAATAAGGATAATTTGGAATGTATCGAAGACTTTCAGAGCGGTTTGAAAAAAGCCGCCGTTACCTTTTGAAGACCATGATTCAGAACTGATGATGTCCCTTAACTCACGAAGATGATTCAATTCTAATTAAAAAACGATGTGTTCAATTGATTATTGCTTATAAATTAGGTATGGGTACTAATTACATAACTGATGTCGCTATTACTTCATATATAGTCGATTAGTTGTGCAAAAACGAAACCTCAATAAATGTAAAATGAGTATTTCAACAGTACGTATATTGTATACCCTTCAATTTTTAGAAAAACGAATGGTTTATTTCTTAGATTTATTTTGTACAGTTTTTATTAAACCTTTTCTAAACTCTTGTTTGTTTGTTTATTATTCATATTATTTCCACTACCAGCTAAATTTTAATAATAGTAATTCCCAGCCAGCAGTATCTTTAACTCTCATTTTCACGGCTAGTGTCCCATGAATCGGTAGAGGTACAAAGTCTTCTGTATGCGAAGGAGTATATACAGATTGCGAAAAGTCTATTCGAGCCATGCGATTTACACAAGTGCGACAAGGAAAATATGAAAAAAACACTTGAAAGAGAGAGAAGAGTACTTGTGCGCAGTGAGTCAGCTGTTGCCAAATGTATTTAATATCTGTAAGAGTTATTCCCAATTGTTGTCGGCAACAATGTTGAATACCAATAACTGTTAAATCGGATGCAGTGTATGGATATTATTTATTGCAGATTGTAATTTGTCCATTTATTTTCTTGAACTATATTATTTTATTCTCATCTGTGTTGATCTCACTTCTTATTTTTCAAAAGTCAATAATATTACTAATCTCGAATTTCTCCCAATAAATACGGCGTTATCCCTTATTAAAAGTTAAATGCAAAATGAGATAATTATTCCTTAGAAAGTATCAAACATTTCGAACTGGCAATGCTGCTTTTATATCAGATTGGTAGCTGAAACAATTATTCTTCTCTCTCTTTCAAGTAGTTTTGGTCATATTTTCCTTGTCGTAATTGTGTA
>CAJUYG010000064.1:37812-70546 GCA_910591675.1 Galerucella calmariensis | reverse complement strand
GATGTCAGAAGATTGCCCCACCCTGTATAACCTCTAATAATATTATACTTATTCCGAAAGAAAAATAAATCCTTTTTTATGTTTCCGTAATAAAATTGGATGTTATTTTCTTAGACTCTAGTAAAAAAAGTACATCAGTAACTTTCCACCCTTGCTTTGTTATCTATAAAACCAAGACATTTGATTAAAATAACAAGAAATATAGAAACTTATTTCTGCTTCCTATATTTGTGTGGATATTATTTGCATTATTGTCTTGATCAAGCTTTGAAATTTGTCAATTATAAATAATATCATCATAACCTATTGAAAGATTATATTTGTTTTGATAATGTGTTGGATATTCATGTGAAGGGCTGCTGGAGGAGTTGCAGAAAATGTGAGTACTTTAAGGGGTACGGAAAACAAATTCGACCATCTACAGTACAAAAAATCAACAAGTTTTGCGGGGCTAATACTTCAGCGACAATAAGAGCTCGGTGTAGCTTTAGCACTGGTAAATTTTACAGCTAGATTATTATTGCTGCTCCTGATAGCATCACTGATAGTGACAAGAACACTACGATAATCATATGAAATGGCCCAAGTCTGTAGGGATGGGAGCTTAGTTTTTAAAAGTTTAGCTACGATAGCAAAACTTTTGACTAATGGTTCTAACGGTAGCGACCATGAAACATGAATTTTTTAGTTTTATTTTGATGCATATCAGTTTAAAATTATATCTACTTCCAAATTGACCTGTAATCCCTTTAACAGCTTGTTATCGGTAACATTATTTATAATTACATTAACGATGTTTTGTAAGATAAAATCTAAAACAAAACATTCAAATAAACACCGAACATTTCTCACGATTCTGCTTGAAAGCAATTAAATAAAAAAATAAGGCGAACCATAGCAACACGAACCCTTGCCAATATTTTTTCGCACCTTCGTCAAACATGACATCCCTCTGGACCAGCACAAGTTGCGTACGTACGGATACACGAGAGACGCCTGCGTCGGTTCAACGCCGTGACGCTTCTCCTACACCACCAACGGACTTGTAGATGCACACCGGGCGTTTGATAAGCCGGCAACGATTTTGATATCACTAAATTCCAGCGGGTGTCGAATCTTGTATCAAGTTTGTTCAAGATTGTTTGTGGTTATGTTTATTTTTTTGGTGTTGGTTTTTTAAAGTGGTTTGAAGAAGTGTGCGACTTTTTGTAGCATAATAGTTAGTAAGTAGTTGTGTAGTTTTTATTTCCTTAAAAGGAATTAAATTTATTCATTCAAAATTATTTTTAAATATAAGCTTTTTTTTTCTCAAATTTTAAATTCAAAAAGTTTCAAAAGTTTGGCGATGTTAATCAACTTTTTTTATTAAGGCCGAAGTAGCAAGACCAATTACTAATATTCAAGGAAGGTACATGAAAAAATCCAATTTTCTCTATTTTTTCAAAAGTAAATACAGTTCACTACAAAAGAATGCAATTAATATACAGTACGCATTGGGTATAGGTATGAATACAGATGTGCCTAGAGATTTTTACTTCACAATATCACTAACTTATATACACTGTGATCATTTGAAAAGGTCCCACTCTTACTATTTAAAAATTGTGACATTTTAGAAAGAAATACAGGAACATGTCCACTTTTAACTTGAGGGGAACACTTTTTAGCGTCCGATTCACCCCTTCCTACTGAAGATACCCCTTGAATTTTTTTAAATGACCTACGAAAAGTTGTCAGAGAGTCAATCTTGAACAACGATTAAACAACAATGGCATCAAAGGCAAAACAAAATGATTGAATACAGATTTACTATATCTTTTTTAAATGTGGTTGACTTGATAGGTATTTATCAGCGCTACTTGAAAGTATTAACGACGAATGAACCATATTGGTAACCGTTATATTTATAAAAGCAAAAAAGATGAACATTTGAAGTATTTTATTCATTATAGCCAAGTTAATCAGCATATAAAAAGTGCGGAAAGTTTCATGAGAAGAGCCGTGAGTCCTCTGCTTTTCGCCTTGTTTATTGCCAATCTTGAACATTTTTTTCATGATCATGGAGCTTAGGGTGTGAATATTGACGATAAGAACAATGTATTATGTTTGCTGTATGCAGATGATATGTTTATTCTGTCACATTCGGAAATTGATATAGCATAAAAATTGAATATTTTACAAGGGTATTTTGCATTAAATATCTTGACAGTTAATTTGAAGAAAACCAAAATAATGTAGTTTCCGTTTTCGCCACGCTGAATTTAATATTTTTATTTAGGTTTACTTGGGTGTGACATTTACGTCTAGTGAGCTTTTCGAAGATATGGCTACAGATATTTGTGAAAAGGGTGAACAGGCTGTGGCAGCAGTTTTGCCATTAATGGCTAAGGCTAAAATCGATGCCCGAGAATTTAACTGCTTGAATATTTGGATCTTAGGGGACTTAAATATTGAGAAATTCTTGAGAGGGTCCTACTATATTTTTCAAAAAGAATACTCTTAATATTTTCAAATACACCTGATAATATTGTTCGAGTTGAAACGGAAAGGATAAATTTAAATTTCCTTTCCACTGGCTGCATAATAACAATATCGTCTGAAGCAAATTCTGGCAGAGGTACACTGGGAAAATGATAAATTTGAAAGCAAACTAAGAGAGATATTGACTTGGACCTTTCAAACTGTACATGGTATAAAAGTTTCACCTCAGTTTCAAATATAGACATTCGTAAATAAATTTTAACTCCCTCAACCTCTCAATTATTCTGAACTGAGATTTGAGAGTTCTACAAAGTAAACAATGGCAAAGTTGCTCTTGATCTTTAGCACTGTTATGGGCAAACGTTCTACTATCAATTTTTGTTTATGATTAGCAGAATATTTATTTTCTGTAAGTTCCTTGTGGCATTATTTATTATTTTTTCTCTTATTAATAATCAAAAATTAAAACCAATTGTCTGGTGGAGATATGTAGACGACATTTTTGCAATATGGCCTTATGACTTAGTATCTTTGAATGATATCTTAACGTATATAAATGAAGGAGAAAAATCTATAAAATTTGAAATTGAAATTGAAAATAACAATTTTTTGCCATTTTTAGATGTTCTTATCAATAAAACACCTACAGGGTATGAAACAAGTGTTTATCGTAAGCCAACACACACTAATAGGTATTTGAATTTTGAATCAAATCATGCTACAAGCGTTAAAAAAGGGGTGGTAAAATCTTTATACGATAGGGCCAGAATCATTTGTTCTAATGATAATCATTTCACAAAGGAGAAAACTCTACTGAAAAATGTTTTAAATGCCAATAATTACCCGGCAGAATTTGTAAATAAAGAAATTAAGAATATAGAGAAGGGCTCATTGTTAATACCCCATAATAATAACAATATTATTAATAATTCAGCTAACATAATTTTCAAAAACTTGACAATACCGTATGTTAGGGGTTTATCAGAAAGAATTAAGAAAATTGGTTATCAATTCAATATTTGAACTAGCTTCAAATCTAACAATACGTTGAGATCTATACTAACAAAAACAAAACCAAAAAATGAAGAACAATCTTCAAAAAATTGCATATATCAGATATCTTGTGAATGCGACAAATTCTATTTAGGTGAAACATCTAGACCATTGAAAGTCCGAATAAGTGAACATAAAAAATATATCAAAGATAGGAAGTTCTTTAAGTCAGGTATTTGTAAACATGCTTGGGAAGAGGGGCATAAAATTCAATGGGATTCGACAAAAATAATATTGAAAGAGCCCAATAATAAAAGACGAGAAATCAAAGAAAGTGCTTCAATACAACTAAATGCAGATAAATGTGTAGCTAGTATTTCAGCCGAATGTAGTCAAATTTGGTTACCAATGTTAGAAAGAGGTATTTCCAATAATCAATTACCTGCGTTATCAGGATAGCATCATAAGTTTTTATCCAGGTTTTCTTATGATTTATCATTGGAATAGTTGTTAATCGATACACACTTCAATACACAAAATCACCAATCTGAGTCATATATATTTTGAAAACAAAAATAATCATACACAAAAAAGTAACAACAAACGCGTTTTATTAACAACATTTCCAAAATAAGCGAAAAAAAGGGCTATCCCAATAAAAACCGTTCCTGGAACGTGCACTTCACTGGATTCCTTTTCTAGTAGACTATCATATCTTTCGAATGTCATAAATTAAAATATTTTATTTCACATTTTACTAGAGATGTGATCTACTATAAATGGACCTTGATAAAATTTGACAACAAAGTTTTGTTGTCTTAAACTTCAAAATATTATTGTTTGTCTAGTTGTCATATTTTTTTCGTTGTGTCAGATAGGGACCAAAAATTATTTTATCATTAGTTAATCTTGACAAAGGTAGCTGGACCGAAATAAAAAAATAAAAACATTATTGTGGTTTGATTCCCAAAAAATAAGAGAAAAAATGGCAGAATATTTATCACAATTTTTCTCCCAAAATTGGGTGACATTTTCTATGCAATTAAAAGTGTAGTATCCTACAGGAATTTATTTTGTCCATTTCTCATTCACTTGAACTAATTAGTTGTAGCATTTCCCATAATTTTTGCTTCCATTTCAGAAGCTTCGTATCCTCTACATACTTCTATTGGTTGTATTATTTCCTGTCCAAAATGCTTCTGTCTACCTTCTTCACGCTTTGAATGAATATTTTTGTCAATACATGCTATAATGTCATTCGTCTCTGCTTGCAACACAAACTTATACCGACAATAGTAGTTTACCTAACTAATTGCAGATAGCCAAACGACGCTTCAGCAGAGTTCGGCCAGCAATCGCGTGCGGAAAAGTCGCTTTACGCACGTGGTAAGTACTCTATTTTTTGGTGGGCTTTTCCGCACGCTAGTTTGTTTTCGAACCATTGGTGAACAAGAAATAGCATCAGTACCAATTCCAGATTAAAACCCAAACAATGTTGGTTTAGGCTGTCGATGAGTATTTTGTGCAAATTCCACATCGAAAGTATGCATTCAGCACTAGAATTTCAACATTCCGAAAAAGAAATTCCGTTCAAATAATTTCTCTAGCTCTGGCATCCTAACCACCCGACTAATCTAAGAGCTTTAAATTGTAAAATATCTTAGAAAGCTTCCATTGTTGGTGAATTATTATTATAAATGCAATACGTGCCTGTTTGTTTTGCTGGTAAATCGCATAATAGTATTCGATACAATTCTAATTTGAGGTACAATGCAAAATTAATTGTTTCCAATTTAATTTAATACACGCAGCTATTCACAATTCATAATAGAACAAACGTAGTCGCTCATAGAACGTGAAACTTTTATCAGTATTTGCCTTCATAATCATATCATCGAGTTCCATGATATCTTCATAACAATAATTCAAAACGACTCAATTTAAATATTTCACATGAAAGTTTGTGTGTGTCACGCTTCCCCAATATCATTATCAAGTCACGATATTCTACCAGTTGAAACTTTGAAACTAAATTTATCGTAGCAACTTTCGAGTTGAATCCCATGTTATACTACCAATATCACAGTATTATTCGAGAGGAGTCAGAAGATTGAATTTTCACGAACAAGTTTAGTGTACACTAAGTTACTCTGAAGTCAGTGGTTTAAAACTATGAATCGGGTAGTATTGTCAACTTCGTGACAGTCGTTCTTGAGGCTTTGTTCAAAAAGCAACAGAAGCTAGTGAATAAGCTGTATACAGATTATACTTACTTATTTTCAGTTACCTTTCCCACCTGATACCTTCCCAGGTATCACAAGACGAGCTCGACAAGCCAGCAGGTATTCAAAGCACATGAGACTGCTAAAGCTCGTTTTCTGCACTTGTGACACAATATACTATAACTTCATATACCAGTTATGTCGTCTCTGTTTTTACCGGAGATCATTAATATCAGTGTGATGCAATATCATTATAAGTATTATGCTTATCCAAATTTTTGGGCATCGATCACCATTGTTTCTGACAAAGAACATTTAGTTGATAAAATTCAAAAGAGGAATCTATTATATGTTTCAGGATGATAAGTAGTTTGGAGTCCTCTAATGATGCTGCTGAAGTTTGTGTCAAAATTAGTGATTGAAACACTGCTAGAAGTGAGTTCAGTAAAAGTAAAAGTAATAACTGGTAGGTGGGTACTTATCTCATTCTTTCAAATTCTTTGGAAAGCCATGTAGATTTGTTAGTTATTCCAAGTTAAGATGAACGTTAAATAAGCGAATCTGTTAAGTTCTGATGGTTGTATATTGTATTTGAGGTTATTTAATTGGAATATACACACACAATATACCATATCGATGGCAGAACGGCTAATTGACGTAACCAACAAATTTAGGTATTCCCAAATTCTGATGTTACCTTATTCAGAAAGTTTGGAATTTTTAGAATAATAACGCTACCTTCGTAAAACTCTAACGCGTTCTGACAGTTACTGTCAAACATTTGTAGCTATCAAACATTCATTAGTTTGTTAAAGCTATATTAAACGTAACTACAGTAAAATTTGCATTGTTATTGTATCTTGAAATACACTTAAAAAAATTATACATTTTTTTCATATAAATATATAAAATCGTATATCTGAACGTAGTTTTCAATAGAGTACACGCATATTTCATATTTTGCTTGGATATCAATTTATAATAGTGAATATGATATAAAAAATTACTAATAATAGGAAATACACCAGTTTCCATTGGAAATTACTCCCAAATTTTAAAATAAAATTCAAATTTCAATGCACTTTCCGACCACAACCCGAGGATTTCCGAACGCTACCGATGATACGTGTGATGTCATATCTCTTGTGTTTACTTATGTCAATATGGCTGGTATTGCATTAGGTTATGTGTAGTTGTGTGTTTATATTGTATTTCAATCAACTATTAATCGCTTCATCGACGTAAAAATATCATTTATAGGTTTGTTTGAGACCATTACGTTTTATTCCCAAAAGTCAACGTATAGTGGAAAGTTGACATGAATATTCGATATTTCCGAGGATATTTTAAAACTTTTAGAAGAATATATTTCATTTACTAGTTCAGTGTCACGTTTCTTTCATATTTTGTGAGTGAAGATACGGCTAGCGAAGGTTTTGTAAAAGCACAAACTGATAACTTGCCCAAAGTAGACTCATTTATGCTGCTTGAATTTATGAAGTCAAACAGCTGCTTTAGTGCAGAGGAAATAAGAGGAGTTAAGCATTATCGTAAGTGAGATTTAAACTATGTATTATTCATATAATATATACCAACCAATTTCGATGTGTGGTCGCAAAAAAATGATGTTTTTTTGGTTGATTCCTAGATATATAGGTACATAACCTCAAACTATTTGAGAATAAAAATTACCAGCATGGAAGTAGGTACTTACATTGAAATGGTCTTCGCAAACAAAAGTATTAGTATTTGTCGAAATATCTTCTTTGTTTCGACGCATAGCTTGCAACCATAATGCCCTTCTCATAAGTGCATTTTAGCTTGCGCCACCAGGTGAAGTAACAAATATTTTGTCTGGAGTTTTAATAGACGTTGTTTTACACTCTGGAACAATGCAATACTTGGAATACAAAGTTTTTTTTCGTCTTTATTCATTTTTAAAGCGTTCAGAAACAAATTAGGTCACAAGAACTCAGAGCGTGATACACGAATAAGAACGTGAACAAATGACGTCACTCCATGGGGCAGCCATCTTTATGACGTAAAACGCGTTTTGGCGGACTTTCAAATTTTATGAATTTTAAAGTTGTTTTAAAAGTTTATATTTTTTGAAAAAATAGGCATGCAAGGTGTTGGGAGACCTGATAAAGCGTCAATTCCTACCGATAGCAAAATTTATGCTTGTACCCTATTCTGATCATTTTTTATTTATGACATTTTTCGATATTGTGCGGGCAGCATAAACTACTTTATTGTAGATTTAAAAGGTATTTGTTCGGAAAATAAATGAAAATGGTTTTTGCTGTTTTATTTTCGAAAGTGCTTGTTAAATCAAGCTATGGAAGCTATTTTGGTTGGAGATTTGTTAAATATTAGATCTCCAGTTTAAAGCAACAATCAAATAAATAATTAAGACATATCTTACTAGTTCAATATTTATCAAAAAATTATTCCATTTAAAACTTTATCTACGGCATGTGTAAACTACGAAATAAATCAAATAGCATATTTTCTTTCATTTCCTTTAAGTTGACAAACACTAGTAGTGTTTTATTTTTGTTTTTGATCGGGTGAGGTGTTTGCTTTTAGAGCGACAATATTTATTCTGTGTAATGTGTTTGCTTGTTGACATCACAATCGAAACACTGCCTCGCATGTCACCTAGTTGTTAACAGCTAATTACAATTTTCCAATAGACGAAAAAACAAATACGTGAATGTTACAAAACCAATGAAACATATTTTTCGTAACAGTGAGTTTAAAGGGAAAAAAATTGTGAAAGAGACCTAACCTAACTTTTTTCATTTGGAAGCTACAACTATCCAAGAGAAGTTATACATATACAACCTAGATGAGCCCGTCCCACCCAGGGTGTTCCGCTCTAAGCGAGGTACATCTCCGGGGAGGACTTCCACCACTTCCCTCCATCTCATCCGATGTGTGTCATCATCGTAGTTCGCGTTTCGGTGACAGCTCGTCCCTAGCTAGAAGGGCTTGCTGCTGGGGGCGAGCCGTCTTCTCTTTGGCCGTTTAACCTCGGTGGTTTTTTCTTCGGCGGTCTTCCGTTGTGTGTGTTTGCGCTGCTTTTACAAAGTGCGTCCTCAGCCGACAAACTGCGGCTAAAAACACCCTTGTAGAGTGTGTCTTCTTCTCTTCCGATATCTTACAAGCGATTTTAAGCTATTATATACTAAACATATAAAGTGGAATAGTAGCACTTTGTGAAGATATCCTTTCAAGCCAGGTTTAACGGCTGGAACTAATAACAAAACATGTTGAGTATGGCAGCCAATGGTTGAGTTCCATCTAACAATGTGAGATTTAAGATGGAGCTTAAGCAGAAATATACACACAAAAAACATATAGACTCGAAATTTTTATTGGAAATTTCACACATGTGATTTTTAACCAATCAGAACGTGTATTTCTGACAGATCACCATCGCAACGGATGAATTTCAGTGGAATTTTTTTCCTGGTGGGTACCCAACAGCGAATTATACTGGAAATTTTTTTTTGACGTTTATAATGACAGAATATTTTTTTTGACAATCTAATTTTTATAGGTTCACATGATAATTTTGATTCATTTCAACTACAAGCTTAGATGTTTTCTAAATTCTTTGGACCATTATGATCAATGTTTATATTAAAAACCTTCTGTTTTGCAAGTACTTGATGAAGACGAAAATTGATGTTGTTGGAAATAAACACATTTGGTGTGGAATTTTCTTACCGAATACCACACGAGGTCAAATTAAAACCAGAAATTTTTTCCCACACGTTTTTTTTTAGAAAATTATCCCTCGTCTTCGACTCGAGATAATTTGACCTCTAGTGGTATTACCTACTTGTGAAAATTTATTAGACTAAATAAAAAATATTGACAGTCTTTCATCGAAACTGTTTAATATCAAAAAACAATTCGAATCAATTAATAGACATTTGTCTTTTCAACAACACTTCATCGCCACTTTAATCTCTCAACACCAATGCGAAATATTCAAATAAACAAATAATATATTTGATTTATAACTGAGCTGATTCCGAGAATATTTCTGACATCTGTTTTTCTCACACATTTTATTATCCTATCAACATTTCAAACAGCCAAGCCGTTAAAATTCAACATTAGTTACAGTAAATGAACAACGGATTATAATGGAAAAGTGAAATCTGTCCGAAAAGATGCTTAAAAATAACTACGGTGATGATTTTTAAGGAGGTGCATGATTTTTTGGAAATCTATGAAGTTTGATGGAAAAAATTCCTTACGCAGTTTGGAAAATATTCGTTTTCTTCGCCAATTTATATTCTCAAATTAAAAAACTTGAAAACTTGAAAATTTGAAAGCTGAGAAACTGAAGAGCTGAAACATTTAAAAAATTTGGAAGGCAAGAAACTAAAAACGTAAGAAAAAATAAAAAGCTATGAGCTGGGAAACTAATGAACCTAAAACACTGGAAAGCTGAGAGACCAAAAAAATAAAAGATAGTTTCTCAGCCAAAAAACTTGAAAACTGAAAAAATTTGACTGAGTTTCTTGTTACATATCTGACGAGTAAGTAATTCTTTTCTAATGTTTCTTGAAAAAATTTTCCAACGATTATTGCTCACTTGCAGGTATGGCACTGATGATGGCTTAACCGCCGAAAGCGCTTTGCAATTTTATAATAAAAATTTTACACAGAATACAAAAATGTTTTCTTGACTTTTAGTCATGTGTACTCAGCTATAAAGATATTCACCTTATACTAATTGGACATTTAAAAACTGTACGTTTACCACACAAAAATTAGTGGAAACATAAAACTGAATTGTTGAATTTTCAATTTGTAGTTATATTACAGTTTATAGAAATTTTTATTTTCAAGATTTTTTCTTAAGTGGGTCGTAGAAAAAATATGCTGTTCGACTCGTGTGGATTCTCCATATCGCACTTGAACTATTGAGCACTCCGCCTACGGCGTCGTGCTCAAACTTCATCCTCGTGCGATATGACCATCATATCCACACTAGTTGCACAAACTACTATTTCTATCAAAATATGCCCTTTTACATTTAAAAACAACCTGCCAAATGTCAAATCAATTTATCCAACCATTTCAAAGTTATCGAATTAAAACATTCAAGTTTTCAAAATTTCAACACCCTGTATTTCGAAAAGTAAATGTGCTAGACCCCTTAATCCTCATGTCATTTTGACAACCGATGCTGTAAATAAACAAAAAAGATCAATCGCGCAAAAAAATTATGGAAATAATAGTAAAAATTTATCCGAACAAATTCAAGTAGATCACCAGCACTGCGAATACCAGCTTTGCCTAGAATTTTAATATAGCGTCGGTGGTTCAGTGGTAGAATGCTCGCTTACAACGCGGGCGGCCCGGGTTCGATTCCCGGCCGAAGCATATGAATCACTGCTTCGTAAACGAGAGTGAGATTCAGGAGAGAGCACACGCACGCAAGCAAGGCACATAACAAAGCAACGTGACACAACGTAACGTAACATAACGTAACGTAACGGTCAGATCTTTTGCGTCGCGACCCCCGGTCGCTCAAACATAACCTGACGTAAAGAACTAAAGTTCCAAAAATATGAACTGAAAAACTATTAAACCTAAAACACTGGAAAGCTGAGAAACTAATAAAATGAAAGCTAGTTTCCTAGCCTGAAAGCTTGAAAACTAGAATATTTTTAAGCAGAGGAACTAAATAACTGGAACAATAAAAAACTAAAAAGGTAAGAAACTAAGAAACTAAAATATTAAGAAACTGGGAAACATGGAAGCTAAAGAATAAAAAAAAAACTATGAGCTGAAAACTAATAAACCTAAAACACTTAAAAACTAAGAACTAAGGAAAGGAAAAATTAAAAAAGTGAGAAACTGAAAAATCTAGTAAGCTTGAAAAATAAAAAATACTGAACTGAAAACCTGATATCTATATCTAGAACATCAAAAAACTAGGAACTGAAAAAATAAAAAGTTTCTTAGTTAACAAAACTTGCAAACTGAAAAATTTGAAATCTGAGAAACAATAACTACTGAAACATAAAAAATTGAGAAGGTGAGAAACTGAAAAACAAAAAATCAGGAAACTTGAGATCTACAATACTTAGAATAACTGGAAAAGAAAAAATAAACCATGTGCTGAGAACTATTAAACCTAAACACTGAAAATCTAAGAAACTAAGAACTTAGGCAAGGAAAAATAAAAGGTGAGAAACTGGAAAATACTACTAAGTTTGAAAACTGAAATAGTGATAAAAATAAAAAACCATGAAGGAAAAACTGATAGATCTAGAACACTAAAAAAATGAGGTTTCTTAGCCAACAAAACTTGCAAACTAAAATATTTTTTTTTTTTTTCCATTTTGGGAGCCGTTCAGATGCCGGGAGCACTGCAGCCTATTGGCTTATTGTACTCTGCTCCCATATTTAGTCCACCCATCCAGTTATCCCCGTACCTTCGAGTAGACGGTATAGGTCCATTGGATGTGTGCCATATACTTCAGGTGGCACATTGGCCTCTCCGAAGATTGCCCGTCTCCTCGAGTGCAGTGCCTCACAGTCAGACAAGATATGGGTCACGGTCTCGTTCTCCATGCCACATAGTCTGCAGCTGAGGTCCCCGTTATATAACCCCATTTTATGCAGGTGATCTTTTAACGGGGTATGACCTGTTAGATAACCTGCAATAATTCTTAGCTTATTCCTGCTGATATTCAGTAGTTCTTTGGCCCGCTTTGCACATGTGTCACCTATGGAGGTTTTGCTGTGTACCTGTTTCGGAGTGTTCCTCCAATGAAGTCTATGTTGGCTTTGTACCCATTTTTGTATTTGCGCTCGGACTACCTTTTTTGTGGTCCCAAGAGCTGGTTCTGGTCCAACATATGCTGTTGCTGAACCTCTTTTTGCGAGTTCATCAGCTTGTTCATTTCCAGAAATACCATTATGTCCCGGCACCCACACCAATCTTACTTTAATGTGGTCTGCCAGTTCATTTAGTTCTTTCTGACATTCTTCTACTAGTCTGGATGTTACCTTGCGGCTATTTAAAGCCGCAAGGGCTGCCTGGCTATCAGTTAGTATGTTTATCCTATGAGTGTCAGTCCTATATTTGTTAATTCTGACACATTCTAGGATGGCATAGATCTCTGCCTGAAATACAGAGGTATGTTTGCCTAGTGAGAAAGATCCTTTTGTGTTTCTCTTTTCACTGTACACTCCTGCTCCTGTTCCTTCCCCTGTCTGTGATCCGTCTGTGTACCAGGTCTCTCCTCGGGGAAATTTCAGTCTGCTTGGGTCTTGCCAGTCCTTTCTGTGAGGTATTTCTACCTCATATTTAGGGCTTGGGAGAAGTTTAGTGGCCATATAGTCTGTTTTCATATCTAAAATGGCTTCACTTATGATGTCTTTAACAGATGTGTGTCCTGATCTAACTATTTTGTTGCTCAGATTATCTTGCTGCCTAAATAGTAACATTCTTGCTTCCCCCATTATCACGAGGTGTAGTGGAGGAAGGTCGAATAAGGCTTCTAGTGCTGCCGTTGGCGTGCTTCTCATGCATCCTGCAATGCTGAGACATGCAAGTCTTTGCACCTTGCCCAGTCTCATCATTGCATTCTTTTGTGTCGTCTTTGTCCACCAGACCAAAGACGCATATGTTATGATGGGTTTAACCACTACACTGTATATCCAGTGTATCATTCGCGGACACAACCCCCATGTTTTACCACAAGTTCGTCTTGCCATCATTAGTGTGGTTTCCGATCTTGCTGCAACTTTTTCCATTTGTTTGGACCATGTTAATCTCGAGTCAATAATCACCCCGAGATATTTAACATCCATAACCATTGGAATTTCCGTACCTTGAAGGTATAGTGGTCCCAAACCTGCCAAGTTTCTTCTCTTGGTGTAGGGTACTAAGTTTGATTTGGTGGGACTTATATTTAAACCCACCTCTGTCGTCCATTTTGTTACTATGTTCAGAGCCTGTTGCATGCGCTCTCTGACCGTAGTACTGAATTTGCCTTGTGATATGATGACTAGATCGTCCGCATATCCTAAGACAGTATGGTGCTTCTTTTTGAGTCTCCTTATCAGTCCGTCCATTACAAGGTTCCATATTAGAGGAGACAGTACTCCTCCTTGTGGACATCCCCTTGAAACTCGGGCTGACAATGTTGTGCCCATCAAGGTTGAGAATATCGTTCGGTCTTTCAGCATGCAGTCTATCCATCTGCAGCTTGTTTCGTCAATTTGCTTTTGACGAATTGCCCTAGTGATTACTTTGTGGGAGGTGTTGTCAAATGCACCCTCTATATCAAGGAAGGCTGCTAATAATACTTCCTTATTTTCGAGAGCGTACTCTATTCCTTGTACTAGGTGATGGAGTGCTGTCTCTGTGGATACTCCTGGTCTGTATGCATATTGATCCAGGTCGATCGGTCTTTCTACCAACGATCCTCCTCTAATGTGCATGTCCACCAGTTTTTCCAATGTCTTCAGTACAAATGACATCAGACTTACGGGTCTCAGGGATTTCGCTTTATTGTCACCTGTTTTGCCAGGTTTAGGAATAAAGACCACCCTAACATTTCTCCAGACCTTTGGTATGTACCCTAGTCCCATACTTGCTCTAAGGATCGTACACAGTCTGCTGAGTATAATGCCGTCTGCCTTTTGCAGCATAATTGGATAGATCCCGTCCGGTCCCGGTGATTTATATGGCTCAAATGAGTTAATTGCCCATTTTATTTTGCTTTGATTAACCACTTCCCTAGATACTTTCCAACTTTCCTCGTTACTCCGATTTGGAGTCCTCGAGACCATTTGTTGTTCTGTATCTAATGGTTCATCACTTATTTTGCATTCTGGAAAATGTACTTCGAGAAGTTCTATCAGAGTTTCCTTCCCGCTTTGTGTATATCTCCCATCTCTTGTCTCTAATGAGTTAATGGTCCCCTGAGGATCTTTGGAGAGTATCTTTTGGAGTCTAGCACATTCAGAAGTCTGTTCTACCTCTTCACAGTGTTTCCTCCATGAGTCTCTTTTAGCGATTCTCAGAGCTAAAATATTTGGAAGCTGAGAAACAAAATAACCACTGAAACACTGAAAAATTAAGAAGGTAAGAAACTAAAAAACATAAATTTAGAAATTTGATAACAACAGCTAGAAAAACTAAAAAATTGAAAAAAATATGGGCTGAAAAATTAATAAGCCTGAAACTCTGGAAAATAAAGGAACTGAGAACTACAACAATGAAAAATTAAAAAAAAAGAAACTGAAAAATACTAAGAAACTTGAAAACAAAGGAATTGAGAAAAAGATATGAACTGGAAAACTAATGAATCTAAAACACTAAGAACTTAGGAACAAAGAAAATTGAAGCAAGTTTCTCAGTTAAAAATTTGGAAGCTGAGAAGCTGGAAAACTAAAGAACTAGAAAATTAGAAACTAAAAAACAAAAAACTGGAAAACTAAAGAAGTGAGAGAAACTGAAAGAATTAAAAAAGCTGAAAGGGAAGATTAGTAAACCTGAAATACTAAAATATAACAGTAAAGAAACTAAGTTTGAACAATTGCTCAATTTGATAAAAATACGAGGCATAGGGTGAAGAATGGATTGAGTACGAAAAAACAATAGTTAATCCTCATGTTCCTGGACAGGATAATGGAATAAACTGATGTGTGAGCAAAGTTTATTGTGATAAAAATGAGTAACGTCTTTAAAATGCAAGCCCGTGAAAATAATGCTTTCTATTTATAGCGATTTAAGGAGAAACATTTAATAATCGCCTTACCTCAAATTTGTTGATTTATTGAAACATCAGATTATAAACTCTCTATTCCATCAAATTTAGCTGCTTTTAGCGTAACACCGAAAGTCATAAATCATGGAGGCAGAAATTAACTGAGAATGGGGAGCATGTAATAATTAATCAATTTTACACAGAAAATTGCCAGCGTATTTGTATATATCACAAAAGAATTGAATAAAAAAAGTGGACGTTATAGTCATTATTATTGATATAATCTATTTTTACAGATATCTTTTATGATAATGAAATTAGTAATGAAGCTTTTATGTGAAAGCAACAAAAGGTTGTTAAAAGCAGAACCTATTAAATTCGTTACAACATTCTCTTACGTGCGATTACTCGTAAATTGTACTAAATTATTGTTATTTAAGTGCCAAATTTTCAAGGTTTGAAATATGCTAGTGAAATAAAAACCAGTATTTTATAGTCGTTTCTAAGGACTGGTGAAATATCATGATAGATTGAATACTTAATAATTGAAAAGTGTTTCTGAAAACTGCATTTATTATGGGACCAAGCACTGTAGCAGAACGAGTCAGGCGGTCTATTATATTTGCCAAAATAACAAAATTATTTCTGCATTTCTACGTTTCAAGTACGATTGTAATAAAAACTGAATATTCTCTTGAAAACCTGAATATTTGCTGACAAAGGATACTTTACCTTTATGGGAAACGGAAAAAAATATTTTTTCATCTAACGAAAAAAGAACAGCGAAATTTTGTGAAAATACCAAAACAAAGAAGAGTACGGATAATCCGAAAAAAAAATTGAACCACAATCTGATCCATGGTGAAATATGGATTAAATTAATTCGGGTATGAAGAAGATTTAAACAAATTAAACTGTTTAATTTCATCCTTCGTTATAAATCTTCATCAAGGAAAAGCCTCATCTATTCGAATTATTAGGAAAGGAAGCTACAGATTGCGAAAAGTCTATTCGCGACCTACGATTTACACAATTACGACAAGGAAAATATAAGAAAAACTACTTGAAAGAGAGAGAAGAATAATTGTGGGCAGTCAGCACTGGGAGTGTGTGTGTTCAGTTGCAGCTATAGCGGACAGATCGAGACGTGAACGGTGGGAGAGCTTCGAGATGCGCGAAGCCACAGTCAGTGTTAAACAGAGAAAGTATTCGGAAAACAGAAAGGCAAACATACGATAATGCGGACTTAGATGATGCGGACTAAGGGGTAAATGCAGAGATTTACTTATTGGAACTAATTTGTGATCCATTTTGTATTCTGTTTCATTCCCAGCGTGAACAATAATCAATCTTTTTCCTTTTGATATGTGTCTTATTAGTCCTTCATTGGAATTGTCATTCCAACAAGTACCCACGGTATGAGTACTGTGAATGTATGTTTCATCCATATATACAATCGGTCTTTTTTCATTTCTATAACTTTTAATGGCACGTAAATAAGACACTCTTAATTGACGAATATCGTGCTTTTCCATTAACATTTTTCTGTTGGTTTTTGTTTTTCACCAACGAAAGCCCACTGATTTTACTAATTTCCGAACAGAATTTGTTCCTCCTCTATATCCTGTTTCTTCAAATTTTTTAAAAATATTCGGCATTGTAGGCACAATCTTGTCAACTGTAAAATTATTTACAATTATTCTATGTAGTACACCTTTATCTGCATCGTCTAAGTCGGTCATAGGATTCTTCCTCTTTTTAGTTTTTTTTGGAGATGTAAAGGATGCTTTGGTACCAGCATATATTTCCTTTTTTTCATTCACAATTCTTCGAATACTTCAGACACATTCAGACACACCCGTTGAAGCAATAGCTCGTTCATACAACTTATCGAGAGACATTTTTAGCACTCCTGTAGATTTTTCTTCCTCCCTATATTCAAATACATTAGTGACCACTTCACGAGTTTGCTTCTGACCGTTCACGTCTCGATCTGTCCATTGTACCAATCTGATATGGAAGCAGCGTTGCCAGTTTAGAATATTTGGTACTTTCTGAGGGATAAATAACATATTTTGCACTTGACCCTCAAGACGGGATAAAGCCGTATTTAGTGGAGGAAAATCGAGATTGGTAATATTATTGACTTTTAAAATAAGTAAAATCAACACAAATAAAAATAGAATAATATAGTTCAAGAAAAATCTTGGACAAATCACAATCTGCAATAAATAAAATCTATTAACTGCTTTCGATTTAATAATTATTTGTATTTAACATTGTTATCGACAAAATTTGGGAATAACTTTAAAAGATAAATATGCATTTGGGAACAGCGGTTAAAATAGAGGGGCACCCAATTATTCTTCTCTCTCTTTCAAGTAGCTTTTCACATATTTTCCTTGTTGTACTTGTGTAAATCCTATGTCGCGAATAGACTTTTCGCAATCTGTATAAAGATATCAGAAGAGAATCATAAAGTAGAGAATTCATTCCTGAACATTTCCAGAAAAAACTAATTCTCATTAAATTTTAAATTTTACGATTATTTGTTTCTGTAACTCGACTTTAGAAACAAGCGAAATATGAAACTCCTTGTCAAGCTAGATAAAATTATATTATTATTATTTAAGCTCCAAGTGAAATTATTTCCGTTGTTTTGTATCACGTTGCGGTGTCGAAAACGTAAAATTATTTGGTAGCGCCAAAACCAAATTCATAATTGTGATATTGATAATTCACACACATAGTATTCACTCACGAACTGAATTTGTAATTATTCAAATATCTCGTTTTGCATCCGACATCAAATCGTAACTTTAGGATGGAATTTCCGCATTTTCATTACAACGATATGGTGTGCTGAATACTTAAATGACCGAATTATGGTTCCTTATATTTCTTGGATTCGAATATACAATTAACCAATATCTACATCATCCCATTTAAGCACTAGAGAATCATTAAACAAATGCTACCATAAATAATAGGCACTAACTTTAATGCAACAAATGTTAAAAATAATGCCCATCAGCTCCAAACAGATCTTCACTAGCAGGCAGCTCTTGCTATGAGTCCTCTATCTATTCTTTTTTTCTCTTATTCTTTTGGGAATCAAACCACAATAATGTTTTTTATTTTTCAATTCGACGTTTCGGTAGCGTTCCAGCCACCGTTGTCAAGATTAACTAGTGATAAAATTAATAAAATAATTTTTGGTCCCTATCTGACACAACCTCTATCTATATCTTTAAAAACGTGATTGAATTTGTTTCTCATATCTTCCTTAGCAGTGACAGGCTCAGAGAATCAATCCCCTATTTTTCACGTATCCCCAAATATAGTAATCAAATGGTGACAATTATGGGGATCTCAAGCAAGAGAAGTGGACCCTTATCAGTTATCCATTTATCGTTAAATATTTCATTAAGCAATGTGCTAACTCCTCGAATATTGTGAATCTGTGAAACCAAGCTTCACCTTCTTGGCATTTTATTGATATCAATTCATCAAATTCAACGTCTTAAATTAATGTCAATGGTAAGCTAGTGTATACAAAAAGGGACCAATTATGTTTTTTTTTTTAATTCTGTAAATTGTTTCAGTGGATATTGTAACAGCTGCTCACATTCCCATAAGAATGAATTTGGAGCAGCTGCGAAATATCATAGGATGTCTTTACTATCGAAATGGGACGTGATTTACTTGCCATTCTGCTATGTATTCAGCTACATGAAGTCTTACATAAAATCTTACAATAAAACTTCCCACCTTCACCAACTTCAACAGTTCAGATTTTCTCCTACATTCAAATATAATAACATATACAGTGCTATTCAAAAGTCCCCTCCCCCCTAACTTCTCAACGAATGGTAATAAGTGACGTAATAGTAATAGATGACGTCACAGTTCCACTCTGGCCAATAATTTTAAATAGGACTTTATGGCAAGTGATATCTCGTTTGAAAGGCATTAACATTGGCTACATAGCCATATTAATTTTGTTTGGGTTTAAAGTAATTTTGACGGATAAATTAAATGAATACCAAAATTATTATTTCACATTTAGATATTAAAGATTTTTCAGTAGTCCGCCTCAGGTGAGTTGTCAAAAAATTGACGTTTTTAATTTAATAGTATTTCTGGCTTTGCAAAGATTTTCTAAATAGCTTAAATATTTAATTTTATTACTGTTTAACGAGACGTTTAAGAGTTTACATAGGCAAAGTAGCAGCTTTCTTAATAATTGGTGAATCTAGAAAGAATCTCCATGAAGCGGAACGTTTATTTAATGGGAGATCTCGAGAATTTATTTGGGGGAGCTTTTTCACAAGTTTGAAGCAACGGGTAGTCTTCAAGATGCCAAACGATCTGGTCGACCAACATTTAGTGATGATAAAAAAATTGATATAGTTGCTGAAATGGTAGGAAACCCTACTTCCCCTTCAACCAAAGTTGCGTCTATCTTTGAAGTAAGTAAAAGTACAGTACAGAGAGTGTTGGCTAAAAATAAATTCCATCCATACAAGTTAAAAATGGTGCACCCCCTTTCGGATGAAGACCCCGACAGAAGACTCGAATTCTGTGAATGTATGACAAATAAAATTAGTCAAAACCCACATTACATAAAAACAATTTGTTTTAGTGACGAAAGTACTTTTTGCACCAATGGAAAGGTGAATACACAAAATGTAAGGTATTGGAGTGACACAAATCCTCACACCTTTCGTGAACAACATACCCAATTTCCAGAAAAAGTCAATGTTTGGGCAGGTATTTTGGGAAACCACATAGTTGGTCCTGTTTTCCTAAATTCAAATTTGAGCAGTGAAGTGTATCTGGAGATGTTACAAAATGCAATTGAGCTGTTAATTCTTGAAATTCTGGAAGATAATCCTGATGAATTCGGCCATCAGGAAATAACATTTCAACAAGATAGTGCTCCTGCACATTATAATAGTGCAGTAAGACGTTACCTGGATGAAGAATATCGAGGTAGATGGATCGGCCGGCGAGGTCCTATAGAATGGCCACCTCGGTCACCAGATCTGACATCATTAGATTTTTTCTCTATGGGAGTACTTGAAATCCAAGGTTTATATACCGTAAACTAGCGGTATTCAACAAGTATTTTCAGTTAGAAAAAAAAGCTGATAATTATTTATTTTATAGCCTTTTCGAATTTGACTGAATACGATCCTGAAGATTGTATTTATTAAATTTAAGGTTAGCTATATTATATTTGGACAGAATTGTTAATTTACGTGGAAATTTCGCTTTTTAAATAATTGTTTATTTGTTAAAATATTATACTATTTCCAATAAATATTGGCGCATCTCTGTGAAAATACACTAGTGAATTCACGTTCAAATATATTCCGTTTTCATTTCTGTTGAAAGTGTACTTCCAAATATTGTTTATCAAGCTATATGTTTGTGTGTGCATATGTAGTTATTCGCGAATTGTACTGAAATTTAAATTCACAACGGCGATTGAACGCTCCAATTGAAATCAATGTTTTGCAACTGTTTTTCAAATTACGCTAATTACCCTTGACATTAAATGTCAATTTATATGCATCTATTTACCATATTACAATTTTGAAAATTAAATTTGTATATCAGATTTAACGTAATTATATATTTACTATATCACCAAATGACAGTAGTTGATGATAGCTCGGTAAACCATATTGGCAACATATATTTCATACTAATCATTGTTTTCTACTTTCTTCACTAAAACCGCATCTAAAACACGGGTTTGGCATTCGCAAAACGTCACTTTGAACACTAGTGGTGATTTTCCAATGACACGTCAGTAATTGTCTGTCATTTTCTGAATATAATTGAAATAATATAACATAAATATGTTTCTCTTTTTCCTTTGGGCGTAGAAAAAGTATAGTGAGCACCCAGTGTCAAAAACATCTTCATTCGCTGGTTTCGTAAAGCATTCGTTCCGCTTCGCTCAACACGTGCCTCAGAAAACTGGTAACGTTTTTGAAACTTGGTCCTTAATATACTATTTTCCATTACTTGCTTCTTCCAGCCAGTTAAATTTCTCTATTAGTGGTTGATAATTTTCTATTATCAACCTAGGTCAATAATGGACCAAATCAAATATTTTCAAAGTTCAGGGATAGTAGTCCAATAAAAACTTGTGCAACATAATTTTGTTTACTCAGGAGATTGTCTTTAACATATTTGCTGCTTGAAATAACCTATCAGATAAAATAGTTTGAATAAAAATGCCATTAGTTTAAAATTCGCGCTCAGCCAAAAAAGACAGATGACATAACGAGTACGTTCATAATATATCGAAAACTGACAATGCACTTGTCAGTCAGACGACGGAGTAAACGCTTCTCGTGGTGCGTTTGTGAATTATTTTCAATTTTTGTTCTTAAATTTGGTTAGTAGTGGAAAAAATTCTATATACACCATGGTGGTGAAGACAATTATAAACCTCGCACCTTATTCCACTCGGGGAAACCCCCCGCCAAATAATCTTGGTGCTCGGTCAATAATAATAGTCTTTACCACCTTGGTGTATAATATACTATTATAGTTGATGAAAACAGTTAACGCTGCTTCATCCTCTAACTTTGACCTTTTGGCCAGTCTCTTTCTAATCACTTATTTTCTGACAAGGATTCACATAAAGCGAAAGAAAACTATTTGAATAAGGGCCGGTTTATTCATCTGTCCGGTAAAGTATCGGTTAGTTATCTCTTCACTAAACGTGGTCACCCGTAAGCAGTTTGTGTTTATTCAGCGTATTTTATTCCTTCAGCACTTACTGAACACTTAGCGCTAAGTGAGAGATAAGGCAACAGTGTATTTTTTGTGGTTTGTGCGATTTCTGTGACTCTACTAATGAGGTCTACAGTTTTTTTGTCAGATGGTTGGTTTTTCCAAAATTTTGATTATTGAAATGAGATTGTTAGAAGTTTTTATATAGTTAAATTAAACGCTTTTTTACAATACAATACCATACCTTTCAGATTGGTGTAAAAGTCTTTTTTTTTTTTTTTTTTTTTTTTTTATCGCATCAACCCAGAGGGTCATTAGCGAGGTAAAAGTCTTTCTTCTATAAAGGCTAAAGTTTCTACAACCGAATTTTTTGTTAAGGGGCATCTACCAAATTCGACCTTGCACAATAATTATGCTTTGTATATTTTTTTGTTCCCCTACGTCCTCACGTTTAAGTTCACATAACGAAAATTTTATTAGAAATATGAAAGCTCCGCAACATGTAGGTAGCCAAGCGGTCCAAGCGGATTTTGGTTCACGTACATCGTCAGTACTGAACTGGGAGACCGCCGAGACCGGCGAGCGTTGTATCAACAAGGGAACGGCACGCGACTACCGAAGCAGAGAGACAATGTCAGTCATAGAAGGATAGAAAAGCGAGAGATGGATTTTTATCCGATATTTTAGTGGTAGCAACCGAATTTCAATAAGGAATTGTACGGTCATAAGTAATTTGAGGATTCTGAGATTTTTATATAGTATTTATAAAGCTTCAAATTAGACCCCTTATAAATTAGTTTTTCCATTCAATCCATATTTAATTCTTTACAAGGGCTTAAACTTTGCTTAATATGTGTATTTTTCATATTTTTTTCAACAAAATTTGGTTAGCATTTCAAAGTTTTTATTCAATGAGAACTCTAAGTTCAACATTAATCTACATGATATATTTTTTTCTTAATTTTCAATACATCCATTACTTCAAAATTCTTTGCCAAAAATACTTCGATATTTTGTCAAATCGCTGCCGATAGATTCCCCTTAAACAAAGTCTATGAAAAAGTTCAAAATCAAAAAATCAAATTTATTTAGGTATTAAATTCAAAAAAATATACAATCCTCAGTCATATTGTGAAATAAAATATGTTAAAATAGTATATTGAAGTATAAGTGAATATTAAGGTCTTTAAAACACGTGCCATTTTTCGAGCACGACGGCAAAGCCGGAGTGTTCGAAATAGAGCAATTGTTTCAAAGACCAGTTATCCACGAATACTTTACGCTATTTTTTTTATTGGTGCACTTTGAAATTATAAATACTGGTCTATACAGTTAGCAGAAGCAAACGTGAGCCCTGGTGGGCGTGTTCATGTCGCTGTAGTTGCATTTTTGTAGTAACAATTCGATATTTTGAATCGATAACCACATATCGATACCATAAATGTCAACTGTTAAGTGATATGTAAACAAAGTCAAACTTATATGGTTTTAAATGAAACTAACTGTTTCTGAATGACTCCACAATATATTTGTAAAAATGTGTAAATTGCAAGTAAATTGACAATTGTTTCGATATAAATATCATCGTCAGAATGACAGAAGTTACTTTTGACATGATGTATACTTGATATATATTTGGCTAGTCCAAATAGTGCCCTATCTAGTGATAATGAGTAGATTCCACGAAGTGAGGGTATATACAGTTAACTCAAAGTCAAACTTGCTAAAAATGTAACTCTAAATATTAATAAAAAAATTTATATTGGACCAAAACTAAAACTACCGTTTGCCCTGAATGTCTATATTTTCAAATTACATGACTGTATTAATGTCATGAAAAACAAGGGTCAAGTTTCTATGGAAAGCAACAAAATATGAACTGGTTGAAGTCCAGTGTTGCCGATGCAAAAATGAAAATTACCCGAACTCACTATTCAAATTATCAGAATTTGTCAAAATTACCAAAAGAACACAGTCAATATGGAAAATCCCCAAAAACAATAGCCATTTTATATATCCCTTCTACAAAATATTCGAAAAACTATTGGATCTAAATTAGTGAAATTGTCTAAAAATCGGATAATTATCCTCGCATTGACAACACTGATACAGAATGAATAAAATGATGTAGGTATGTTGATGAAATTACTCGGTCATATTATTTCGATTAAATTTAACAATTACTAATGGACAATCGTTAACATTGGCTCTTGATTGGCTGCTTGCGATGACCTTATTTTAGTTCGCATATTTTCCGGGGCTCATGTTTGGTTCTGACAACTGTAACTACTACAACAACAATAAATGGAAATCATAAATGGAAATAAGAACTAAATGTCAAATGGTTGAATTCGTGTACATGATGTATACCTTGCGTTGTCATGGAAATGAGAAAAACATAAACTAACTTGTATTTTGATGGAAGTTCAACCTTATTGAGTTCTGTGAATGTCAATAGTATTCATTTAAATAGCATTTCCTTAGATTTGCAAAATCGAAATATTAATATTTCAAACAATACCAACGGCACTTTCCATTTTAATTTGACATTGTTAATTATTGTTGGAATAAAAGTTTTGACGTTACAAACTACTCCTGTCAGATTGATAATAGAAAAATTGTCATTTAAACCATAGTTTTAGACTTCGTTTCTCGAGTTGTCGATGTTGCCACGGTAACTTTAAAACACGCGCGTTTTTTAAAGTTCGATTTAAACACGCTGAGGCGTGCTTTGGATAGGTGAAATGGTTCACCAATAAAAAAATATTTTATTGAACGGCATCCAACCGCAGCAAAAGTCAATGTATTCCCTGTCATCGGGTCTTTTGAAAATTTATCGTGAAAATAAGAATACTCCTTCTAAAGTATAATAGACTGAAAAATAAATACAAAAACAATATTTTTGTTCTCGCTAAAATTCAATAACACCGATATCCTTTACATTCACCAATTTTCAAAAGAACCGAAAGCCTTTTGTATTTTGTTGTGGGAAACAAAAATCTAATGAAGTTCACCAAGCGTGTAATGCTCTAATAATACTCAAATTGGGGTAGGTAAGCCTGATAGAAAATAGATACAAGCTTAGTTAAGTTCGTTAGTGCCCTATTATTTTGCTAATAGGATCATGTCAAATTTTCCTGCGAGGATGTTTTACCTTTTTGGTCGTGGATTTTTAATAAATTGTATCAAGTGATTTATAATACAGTGTGTAAAAGCTAAACTGAATCAGGCCAATGTGCAGGTAGGTTTAAGGTTAGGTTATGAAGATTATTAAAAATGACAAGGAGCTATTGATTTTTCATAAAGAAGGTAATGGAAAAAACTCGTCCAAAACTCTTTGCACAATCACGATGTATTATAGTAAACGCTAGAAGAGGTTTGGGATAATTTGAGGTTTAGTATTTTGGTCATTTTGGAACTTTAGTTCTTTACGCCAGGTTATGTTTGAGCGACCAGGGGTCGCGACGCAAAAGATCTGACCGTTACGCGTTACGTACAGTTCTTGAATGTCCAATTTGTATAATGCTACGGTTTCCTTTTTTAAATATACGATGCTGTTATAAGTAGATGTTGCCAGTCGGACTCCCTCATGAAGGGTACCGTACCATTATCTATAATAATGAATATTCTACTAAATATTTCAAACGTCTACCTGTTGTTATTATTATAAAGCAGAATAATTATTTAAAAATAAAATTGAGAATAAAAAAAAACTTCCTCACGGGGAATCGAACCCGGGTTTACTGCGTGAGAGTCTGGTATGCTTACTACTCAACCACCAAAGAATATGCAAATCGTATATCTATGACGTCAGATGTATTACATAATTTTTGCTTAAAAGTAACTAAAGTTCCTACCGTGTGTCCCGCGACACGTTCTACCTTTTTAGTCACTTTTAGTTGTCAATAATGACAAATTCAAAGTAAAATTTCGACGTTTCAATGTAAAAAAGGTATTATCGATGAGGAAGCAGAATTATCAGTATAATACCAAATTATTGGCTAGAATAATGTATTGCTATTGGTTGAAACCACCAAAATGTCAGATTTTGACAAGTGAAATAAACAATCAAGGGTAATACCGGGAGTGCTTCAAATTTTATCGATAATTTCTTCTTTTCCACGAAAACTTGTTTATTTGGCAAAGATATGAAAACAAATGGATTGATAAAATCACGAATCCGTTAGGACGAGAGATTTTATTTAAATTCGGTTTGTTTGAATGTTTTTGCCACAAATAAGTAAACAAAAGTTTAAGTGATGAAAATAAAAAATTATGTGATAAAATTTGAAGAGCGAGTTGTATTTGGGAAGATTGTTTTTTTCAACAATTTAAAATTTTGTATTACCTGTATGTTCAATATTCTCTTGGGTGATTGGCTAGAATGATATATTGCTATTGGTTAAAACCATCAAAATGTCAGATTTTGACAAGTGAAAAAAATAATCATCGTAACTTATGCACTTGACACTGTTTTTCATGGAAAATTCACTTTTGATTAGAAAAATTTACTAATTTATGCTTAGAAAATTCACTGACTACCCCTTGACATTTCTCGAAAGATGCCATTAGTTTAAAATTCGCGCTCAACCAAAAATGACTGATGACATAACTAGTACGTTCAAAAAATATCGAAAACTGACAGTGTATCCTTCAGTCAGACGACGGGGTAAACGCTTCTCGTGGTGCGATTGTGAATTATTTTTAATATTTGTCTTAAATTTGGCTAGTAGTGGAGAAAATTGTATATACACCTTAGTGGTGAGGACATTTATAAGCCTCGCACCTTATTCCGCTCGGGACGAAGCCCCTCGCGAAATAATTTTGGCCATTTGAAAATATTCAAGATGGCGGTCATACGCTAAACGCTGACATTTGCCCTAAAATATGCATAATAATGTTTCATTTATCGTCCTAGAATTTCATAACTTTCACTTTATCCGTTTCAAAGATAATCCCTTGATGCGAAGACTTTTCAGCAAAGTTGTAGTTATAAAACGTACCGCAAGAAGCTCTATTTGGAGAGAATGTTTGAGACAGTTCAAAATTATTCTGCGAATACAATTTTTGATGTGAATTTGGTCTCATGAACTTTCCTTGTAACTGATATAGAATGAAAATAGTTATTTCTGATACAAATACGTAAAGTGATACTTTTTCGTAACGAGTGCGCAAAAGTACCAAGTAGCAAGTGTCACACAAAACTTTATCTACGACCACATGAAGAAAAAATAACAAAATGTGTTCTGAAGGGGTTAAAAAACATAAAAAATAATTCTCTATAAACAAATATATACACATCGAATTCTAATTTCAGGTGGTGTGCAATCCGAAGAAATGAATTCATCTCGAGCTTCTTTCCTTTAAAATAAGTGACAGCACAAAAGTTTATGCGACTAACGACTAAGTTCAAGGCAACTCGATAATTATATATGTAGCTAAAAAAGAGTGTTAAAATGAAAGCCCCATTTAAAAAGAATTGGTCACTTACGCACGCTTCGCTTTTAAGTGCTATAATGAAAGTCCCATATAAATAGCAATGTTCATTTACGCACGCTTTTTAACGTATGATTAATGTATGATTTCATACATTTTTTTGGTTCGTAAATGACTAATTTCAAAAGTGGTCGTAAATAATAGTATATTCTTCAACGAGTGCAGAATGATGGCTATTATTCACGCGGATAAAGTTTCCAAGACGAGCGAGCGCAGCGAGTGAGTTTTGGAATCATCCAAGTGAATAATAGCCATTCTACACAAGTAAAAGACTATACTTTCTCCACAACTGGAAAGAAAAAACTTCCGGCGAGGATCGAACCTCGATCGTCCGCGCCATAGTCAACCACCACTAGGCTATAGAGCATATTCATAAAAATGTGAAGAGTAAATATATAGGTATACGTAATGCATATTTTTAATCGGAACCCTTACATTTATAAATTAAATTAATTCCGGGAGGCGTAGACATTCACTATCGCTCGTGTTGTCAATTTTTTTCTCTTATAATACGTAAAATTATGATTTTATAATTATTTTGACGTTTCAAACGACGCGCTGTTAGAAGCGACTTGCGCTCTTAGGTATTTGACGTTTTAAGGAGACGATTTGATTTATTTATTTTAATTCATTTTAGCGTGAATTCTGATAATAATAGGATGTAATTGGCTAACGAGAGTGAATTATTTTTATTATTCACTGGAGTGAAGAATTTATATCATTATGCAGCTAAATATGTAAAAATAATTTGTGCGTTATTATTTAGTCGTGGAGAAAAGAACTATTATAAGTAAATGAGCAGTTTGACTTGATTTTCAGAAATACTTTCTATTGTTTCAGATTCAAATGGAACAGAAAAAACCCGCTGCATTCAAAGGAAAAGGACCAAAATATCCAAAAACTTAAACTCTCAACAGAACAATCAGTCCACATTAAGGAACATAACTGCAATAATAATTATAATGTGCTACTCGTAGTAAAACTGTTTAGAACAAAAAAATGTAGTGTATAGTGAATTAAATGAAATCAATGGAATTAACTTGAGAAAAACATGCAAATCAAAGACCAAACAATTCCTTATATGGCTTTTTCCACGGTTTCTACTTCTTATCCAATCACAGATTTACCGTTATCAGTGAATTCATCGTCAACTTTCTCAGGTCCCATAGAACTGGCTCTTACGACAATCCTAAAACCCATCACAACAATAGATTCCGAGGATTTATGGCATCCGATAGTTTTCGATGAAAATTCCAGTCGGTATTTCGAGAATATCGATAATCTTTTGTCGTTCGATTCCGGAAACGGTAGTTTTAACGGTTCGAGTAAACATAACAGGACAATAGAAGTGAACGATGCTACAGTCAAGTTGGTATCCATGGTTGTTACGGCTTTTTTTCTGGGATTTATCATCTTATCAACAATAATAGGTAAGTGGAGAATATTTTTAATCAATGCATCAATGTAGAGAATTGAAAAGCTTCTAAATCCTAAGGAAATATAACAAATGGAAACAAGTGATTCAGAGTGACTGATATGACTTCATTCTGTACCGAAAATCGCCATTTTGTTTGAGTATGTCATGAGTTAATAAAAACGGTCCTGCGAATCTATATCTTGGTATCTTATTGAGAATGTGTGAAATGGAAATAAATCGCATTGGAAACAAAGAAGTTATTTTGAATTGACAAAATGTACTTCGTTTTACAGTGTTTTCCTCCATAACAGTATAGGACACCACTAAAAGTTACTAAATTAAGAGGGTGTTTCGAAAGGGTCGTGTTCAGACTTTTCGAACCAATTGACAATTATGTGACATATGTATCATATTGCTCGCAGATGTGTCCAATGAGGGATCAATGCAAGTCTAGAATTTGAATCAGCTTACAATAGCTTCCTATATCAAAAAGTGTCGTGACAACTTTTCGTAAGAATTTTATCCGTCTAGCCCCCTTTCACAACGCGCGATAGGGAACTTCGTTCCAAAAGCTACTGTATGTTTAAATGATTCTCTATTCATATTTCAGCACGAACTAGAAGTCAACAGAAGTTTTGATATCGGGAAATACCATAATAATGTACTGTAATGTGATGTAAAAATATTGACAATAATAAAATTTTGGTTGGAAATTTATATTATTAGCAAAAAAAACAAGCATACATTTTGTTTATTAAACTGAATAAATAATAGAAATAGCACTTAAATTAGTTGGAATATAATACCTAGTTGAAAATAAAACAACAAATAACAAATATGTACCCAATAAAGATTGAGGTTATAATATTTTCATATAAACACAAAACTGACAAATATCGTTGTCAGTTGTCTCAAAAAAGATGTGTGAAACGGGCGGCTATTTAACTAATGTGAGAAATTGCAAAAAGAAACATAATATTTAGTACCTCAGTTGTGGGAAATTGTTAAGAAAATGGTTAAACAAAAAAACTATAGCTCTGCAAACATGAAGCTAAGAATGGAATGCGGCCGAAAGCATTCAATATTGCAGTGTTTAACTATAGAAAAACTAAATTGCTCATTATGTAGTTATAATTATTTGAAAATGGACTTTGATTATCGGAAAACATTAAAAATAATTATACATTAGTACTTTTATTTCTTTGATTCATTGAATTTTGTCTATCAACATTTTTCCAAATATGCTATGGCTTCCTTTCAATCCGGCAACGCCGTGTGAGAATTATATTACTCCGAACGAATTCAATTGGTGGAGATCGACCAGCTGCTCTGCAACAACCTAACTTGCTATTGGAAAGCGTGTGCGTGTGTTCACTTCGACTATTGACAGATATTGATTGTCATCTTGGTTTCCTCACCCCTTACCGATACCGTGTAACTTCAGATGGGTTTGCCAATTTATAGTTATGGATTATCCATGAGAAAAAATGATAGGTGTGCGGGAATCGATAAAACTGACAAATTAACAGCTAATGAGATTTGCTTCAGGAAATCAATCATTTACGAAAAGATATAGAGGAAAGTTGAAGTGTAAGTGAAACTCCTCAATATCCCGAAACTTCTTTGAGTCGGTCAATAAAAAATAATGAAACTAGGGCGTGAAGTACGTGCAAAGTAGATGGCACGGTAAATCGGTGCTCCGACTGCTCCCTTATCACTGTTATCTCAATCAAATAGAATTAATATGGGATCAAATAAGGGGAGTTAGTCGAAAAAATACATTATGTTTTAGATAAACGACTTGAAAACTTCTCATTTTGTAGTCAATGACGTGAGCCATGATTGCTAAGAGAAAAATATGCAGTCAGTCAATCCAGTTATTATCAACGTAAAAATTTTTCCCCAAGTCAGATGATGAAGCATTAAAACTTTAATTAATAATTATATTAATGAGTTGATTTGCGTTCATGTAGTGATTACTGTGGTCAGTTTTCCACTGTGGCCAGTTTTCCACTGCAAGCTGGTGACTATTATTATTCCTGTTGCTTTGGTCAGTGCTGCCTACCTGTTGGTAACAATCAAACATTGTCCTCACATGTTACTTTATAGCCAAGGGAAAAATAAGAGTCTCACTAACTGTGCTTAGGCAAACATGTGACGATATTCCAGGCAGAAGATGCAGAAATACAGCACCGCGCCGGAGAGATATTAAGTCAAACGTTTGAGGAAAAGTTTATTGCCATATACTCCGACAACCAAGCAATGAGTTCCATGCAAATAGATTCCAAACTAGTTCTGTGTAAACGGAGTGTCTACTGTGCCAGAATAGAAAAACAATCAGAATCCTAGTCGTATTGACAGACACAACCACATGAGCACACTTCAGGCTTGACTAGGCTGAGGTCTTCGACGAAAAGGGAAGAAAAAGAAAACAATAAAATCAGTTCTACTATTTTAGAGAAAGATCTTTTTTTTATATAATTATTATTGGAGTAAAACAACTACTCCTCGGCCTACATAAAACCCGACAAGTAATGAATTGCACTTCACCAGAAGACTAGATGGAAATTACGATATCTGTTGAAGTGTAATTTGATTCCTGCACCCAAGCAAGCAGAAATAATAAAATCAATAAAGAAGCTACAATTCTTTATTGAACTGTAATACTGATATTTAATATCTTTCCATCAGGTTGCACAAATCCATATACAAAAAGCAGCCGTAGAGTAAATAACTAAAGTATTGAATAACATAGCTTTTATCATTTCCTTTGATAACTTTGTAATAGAAGAAATTCATATATACATACATTCATCGTTAACTCTGCCTCCGTAAAAATGCCTTGTACATAAAAGTGCTTTGAGGAAATTTTGTAAACAAACCCGATATCAAACAAACCACATTTTTTTTTCGAGATAAACTTCAGCTGTTGTTTTTGTTTGTATGATGTTTGACATAAAAGTGGAAATATATTCGACTCCACCTATTGAAATAATATAAAGAGTTTGTATAATATTATGTTATGTATTTCTTACCCTTGAGGTTTAGCTCTTTCTGTGTTAAATGCTTGACCGTCAGTTTCATTCCACAGCTTCAACGTGATGTTTGGTCAATAAGTTAAATTTGTGGAACTCAGGCCCGGTTGATAAATAGTCAATATTATCCATCAGTTAAGTATCCGTCGGATAAAAGTAACTAGCAGATAAAGTTCCAATTTGTTTGGAAGCGGTTTATCAACTCGTATTTATTCTCAAATTTGTTAACTGACAGATAATGAAAGTTGGCAATGCTGACGAATGAATGTTAGCAATATCATTGGTTGTTACAAGAACAAGGTCATGTCACGTCAACTGATGTTTTTGTGAGATTATTGGTGAATGTTTATCCAAAGGTTTATGTGTTTTTACTTTTCTTTCTTGAAGAGTTTTTGCTTGTTGATAAATATGAATTTTCTAAATGATTATATTCTAAATAGCGACAAGGACGAGGATATTGTGCAAGTTTTTGAGTACGAAAGAAGGTCTTTTACAGTTAGGGAAAGAGTGGACAACTTCGAGAAGTGGGATGACCAGGATTTTCATGCAAGATCTAGGATCACAAAAGAGACTGTTATG
>CAJUYG010000064.1:0-17620 GCA_910591675.1 Galerucella calmariensis | reverse complement strand
TGTGAAAGGGTGTGAAAACATGTCTGCCTGTCTTCAAACTGGAGAACTTTCCAGAAGACTCCATAAAATTGTTTTCTCCATTTTAGATTTTTTTCCATTTGTGGGATACCACAAAATGGTTCGGATTTGATAAAATAGGCTCTCCTTCGCGAGTCTATCTACAAACTCATTTACGACAAAGTTACTTTGTTATGTCTAGCAAGTTTAAGGGATTGTTCGCAGTTCCAGACCGTCTTAAGCCCATCGGTATAGTAATTGAGGGTCTCTTCAGTCTTCCGTAATTAGAGCATTTTGTGTTAACTCCCATTCGTGAGTTCGAAATCCTGTTTCGTAGACATAAAGTCCGTGTTTATCAGTTAATAATTCAGTATTTCAAGTTTGTAAGTTTCATGACAAAAACAATATTTTCAACTTATTGGTGATGGGATAATATTTGATAGAAAGAGAAAATACATTTTGCTGCTCCAAATCGGTGAACACAAGAATTGAATTGTATTGAAAATTTGTCACAGCTTTTATCCCCCATAAAACCATCTGTCAGTCCTTATCGAAATGGACAAAGTAACGGTAATATATTTAGAGTTATAAAAATATATCCCCCAACGATTGATATAAAAATAAAATCGACAAAAGACACAATAATAGCATGTCGGGTTGTGCAGCTTTATTATTCCCCATACTTCATACCAAAGAACGGTTTTGTTCTGTACACCTGTAACTATACATTTGACGTCACTATTTTTCACTTTTTCAATTTATATTGTTGTTACCTTTATAAATGGCTCACATTACTTAAAATCCTGCAATTTATTATAAAAGAGTTTTGTGTCTATTTTTATGTAGGTGTCCTTTTGAAAATGGAAAATTTTTGTTTGGTCTGACGCTCATGTTGACCGTCTATTGATTAATTGTAAGCTTTTTCTGCTCCTTTCAAATTTTCCATCCTCCACATCACAAAATATAATATCCTGTACTTGAAAAATTAACCAAAATGCTCTTTTTGTGCTGTTGGGTGATTTTTCAACTATTTTCCCTGATGAAGGTCTGCTTTTTATTGAGAATTTAACCAATTTCTTCGTACTCGACTGCAAACTGATTAATTAACGTGACGATATAGTGCACGAATTTTAATGAAAATACGAAGCAAAAAATTTAATGAAAATTGCCAAATCTCCGTTTTTTATTCACCATCAGTATATTTTCTAAATAAAAATTCGAATCCGATAAAGTTCGCAACCCACGGAATTTCCAAAAACTTTTCATGTCGCCATTTGTGAAAGTGAAAAATGGAGAGTCGCTTTCGGTACACTTTTTTAACGAATATTTTTTATATTGATGAGAACTGTATAGTAAGCAGCAATTGAAAGATGACAATTGTCTTTTGTTAAGTGTTGGAAAGTTGGAGGTGGCTAGTAAACCATCGCGCAGAGATTGAAAAAGCATTTTTTGTGATATACACTGTGGGACAAAATAACGGAGTACATTTTTTAACGGGAAATATTTTTTTTTATTTTTTGAGCGATTCATTTTCTTTTCACAGGGCTAATAACCTAACATGTCTCCAGCATGACTGTAAATTTGGAAGCAAAAATAATGTACAGGGTCGGACTTACAGAAAAAATTATATGACAGTGCATTTGAGGTCGTTGCAAATGAAAACTGTCTTAGCTAAAATTGTACTTAAATTGTACTTATATGCATTTTTGGTAGATAAACTACCCAGAACACTTCAGTGAAAAAGAAATTTTCCGAAATTACCGGATTTACGATATACTATTTTTTTATTAAATAACATTTTAACAAATAACACATTTATGAAAACAGTTTAGTAACTTTGAAACTCAGAGTAAAATATTATAAATGTGGCCACCATTATTGTTTACCACTTCTTGAAGTCGTCTGCGCCATAAATTGATAGCCCCATTTATTGCACTCTGTTCAAAATTGTTCCAAAAAAACTGCATTCTTTCTTTGAGCTGCTCGATTGTTTCAAAATGTTGTCGGTCATACAAATTTTGTTCGAAAATTCCCCCAATTGAATAATCAACCGGATTTAATTCTGGGCTGGTAGGTGGCCACATTCATAATGTTTTTCCCCAAGTCTTAAAGTTACTAAACTGTTTTCATAAATGTGTTATTTGTTAAAATGTTATTTGATAAAAAAATGGTATTTCGCAAATCCGGTAAATTCGAGAAAATTTCATTTTTATTGAAGTGTTCTGGATAGTTTATCTACCGAAAAAGCTTATGAGTACAATTTTAGCTAAAACAGTTTTTATTTGAAACGAGCTCAAATGAACTGTTATAAATTTTTTTTTATAAGTCCGACCCTATATATTATTTTTGCATCCAAATGTAAAGTCATGTTGGGGACATATCAAGTTATTAGCCCTGCAAAAAGATAATAAATCGCCCAAAAAACAAAAAAAAATTTCCAATTAAAAAATGTTCTCTATTTTGGCTCACAGTGTATATTTTGAAAAATAATATAATTCATACGACTATTATAATTATTGCTAATTAAAGTTGGTACTCACCAGCTCGTTCATTTTACAGATGTCTAGCCTGGAAATAAATATTCTAGAATTAATATAAATTACACTCTAAATTACAATCAATGCATCAATACCGACTGCGCCTGAAGTTTCAATTACAGTTTAAATGCAAATTTTTTCGATATCTACCTTTTCAAAGTAAAATAACTCTGTTTTCAATTGGATTGCAATAAATTTTCGCAAAGAAGATTTTATACGTGATTGGTACTCCGCTCGAAGACGACTTTTATAAAAATAAATATTTATATTTCAAAAACTTTGGGCAACAAAAAATTGTTCACTGAAGACTATACTGCATCTGTGTTCGAAGATATTTGCAGTTAAAGACATCAAGAAGGTGGGAAATAGGGTATAGTGTTTATACTGAGGAAAGGAGAACGTAAAATTTTGTGTTTTTTGCCATATTATTTATAACCATAATCTGTGAAGAACAATTTAATACTCTCATTCATGAAAATGTAACAATAATAATTTTCCATGATTGCGTCTACATATAAATCTATGTTTATTCGTACATTTTCCGCTCAAATCCATCCACAACAAATGAATTCCTATTGGTTCCTTCACACATATCGACTTCTTGTTAAATTTCATCATGATCGAGTATTTTTCAAAGCGTAAATTCATAAATAACCGGAGAAATTTGTGGGAAACGCGAGAAATGTGTACGTGCACTTCACAAGCCAATTTTCATTTCGAGTGCCTCAATGTGGTAGGAACTTTAAAAAGGGTGCGAGTGGAATCATTATTTTGACCTAAAGAAAACTATCTATATGAAAATAGTTGTGAATAAAAGACCTCAACCCCTTCAAATTCTATCGGATTTTTAAGCGAGATTAAAATTATGTGTTTGTCCCAAAATTAACCTTTTAGTATTTGTTGTCCTTTTACTACTTCTTCAAACCACTAGACATGTGTCTTGTCTTAGATAGATTTCTGGAATTTCTCTGACAATAAAATGACAAATGACGTAACAATACGCCAAACGATCCTTTACTAAGATATTGATTTCTCTGAGAGAACACTTCTGAAATTGTAATTCCAGAAAATGTATCATTTTTTGAGATAAGAGGATTTCAATCCCATGCATATAGTTCCACTGGGTTGAAATAAAATGCTTTTGTGTTCCATGTCTACTGGTATTTGCATTATTTACAACTGGAGGAAATGCTACGAATATATGAATCCCCGAAGGAAGTTAAATATTCCATTATCCACCTTTATCTTACAATTAAAAGTTTCTCAATTATTAAATTAAAACATCAAAAAACTATCTTTTTAATTTAAGTTTTCCATTTGAATTAGAAAGTTAGATTGTTTTGCTAGTGCTCAATTTTGCTAGAAGTTGTAGTTTGTTGCCAGTGACAGGGCATGAAGGAACTGTTAAGAATGAGATTGCTGATGTTCTCGCAAAGGAAGGAACTTGTACTACCAAAAAGCCTAGAGGACCGAAAATGGAAAAGCAGCAGCTTACCGGAAAAACATTTTAGACCAAAGACAAAAGGTTATTGAATTGAAGCCTCAGAAATCTTTGTGAGAAAAGTTAAATGGACAGTGGAAAGTGTATTCTACGATGAAGCAGCGGAACACATTTTCTGTAATTGCAGGTCTACTTAGAACTACAGATCTATCTCTCTACAGATAACAACAAAAATGGAATTTTGATTTATCGATTAAATGTATGTTTCGCTTGAAGCTACTATATTATTTTTCATTCATTTTAACACAATATCCTTTAACATGCCGTCATTATTCACAAAGTGGAGCGAAGTTTGAGCTCGTAAACTTTGGCAGAATTGTAGTTTGTTGAAAATATTGGAATAAGGTATACGGCGGAGTTGAGATTTATGTAATGTGAAATGGAAATAAACAATAATTTAGGAGTTCATGAAAAAAGGGTTTGTGTGCCGCAGATCCATTTGAGTTTTTCGTCGAGAAAAGGTTTTATACTATATGTCTATACTATGAGAAAGTATAGATACCTTGAAACAAAACTGACTGAATGTCAAGAAAAAATTGTAAAATGTGTAAGCCAGAGTGGATTTGAATTTGGAGATAGCAAAGCCAGTACTCAGGGCATTGTTGTCTAATGAAAATTAGATGAAGAAGTTATATTTTGAAAAGAAACGAACAAAGTCTCCACCAATTTTATTATCTAAGACAAAATAGAAAAAAAAATCAAATCTAAAATCAGCTAGCTCTCAACTGCTGTTATCTGCCAACAAAAAAATACTAACACACTGCAATTATGGTAATGTTGGTAACTGTGTTGTAAATGAAACTTTAAAAATAAAAATTTCCTCTTGTCACGGTCAGATTATTGAAATATACACTTTTCTCCATATACGTAACTTACCTTGTTAGGCTAGGTTTTTTTACTTATTTGTTCGGCTTTAATGGTGAGGGTGTAAGGTAATGTTAACAATTAAGGGTTGATAATAGGGGTACATTATAGGGTGTAAGGTTTCTCCCCATTATATATGATTTTCTGACGCCAAATCTCGCTTGGGCTCCTCTATTATGATAATTATTTGTGAAAAACCGTGATTATCTCCTTTAGTCCTATTTCCTGGGGTAATTTTAGGATATTTGCAGGCTTCAGCTTAGGTAAATGTTATCCCATATCCAATCTCCCAGATGTGGTTCCCTGGGATTCTGAAGTGCTGTGCAGTTAGAAAGTATTTGGATGGAGGATTTCTATACGTATGAATTCTGTATACTTTTTTAAGCTTTTTGTCCTGAGAATACAGTTTTCTATGAACAAAAATGTGAACCATCTTATGATTTTTCCTGTATTTCACTTTGGGGATGTCTGGTAATTCCCTATAGTAATCCGATAGCTTACTTGGATTCCAATTGTGCTTGCTATTGCAAAAATGTCCCGGTGGAATATTTTTTATCGTATTAATGGCTTACGATATGTTTTCAGTGGAAAAAAGTTTAAACGAGAGAGTAGAAAATGTATTTTGGGAGCTGTAGCATTATTGGTGGTGAAAATCCCATCTTTATAATACCTTCATTTATGTTTAATCGATGATTTGGAAAGAGATTTCATGTCACTAACTTTTTTTCAACACTTTATCTCCATCAAATTCCTTATATTACATATCGAGGGTTACACGGCAGTACCTCGTAAGTGACATTTTTTATGATATTCGGTTATTTAATTATTTTGCTTTAAAATGTGTGTCGCCACCTATCTCGCACTACACTGCTCAGAACTAAGTACTTGGACATAACTTTAAAACAATTCTTGATTTGCCACTTACTAGATACTGCTAGACCCTCGATATATTATATTTCCAGCTTATTATATTTATTAGACAAGACCTAAGAACAAAGATGTCACTTTACTTGTGAACCGAGTTTTGTCTATCTTATTTTCCCAAACGTGTCATGATTAAGATAGAGACAGGACAAGTTAAAGGTTCTGAAAAGGGAAGTGATATGAATGGGAATAGAAATTCTTTATGAATCTTACATATATGTCTCTAATATTGGAAAATAGCAAATCCTCATGAAATATAGAGAACAACATCAACCAATTTCATACCTTCACGAAGCATGGTTCGATAAATTAGACTGCATGAAATGAATGGAAAGATTTTTTATTAAAATCCCAGGAAAAAGTTTTTTCAAATGAAGATGAGATTCCTGTCTCCAAATTGAGCATAAATTTCACTTATATATATTCAATTTTGTTCACCATTATCAAAATATCTTCCATGTAATATAAGACAAAATATTTGAAAAATCTTTTCAATTATGTAACAAACAAAAGTTTTTTTTTGGGACCGATTTTTAAGAATACTTTTGATCTTTTTGATTGAAATGTTTTGTTCGAAGCGTGGTTTAATGAGGCTGGCTTCTCTCTGAATATTTGTAGAATAAAAAATGTAAAAAATAACGAAATAAAAAAGATCAAAATAAAATTTTTCAAATAAATAATATTCAAAATGCTCTCAACTATTTTTGTGTAACTTCAATATAATATTGTTACCTTTCCCTGGATCCCTATAGTGGCAATCCTTTCACACACAAATATGAATGTATTGGTCTCAGTGAACCCATGTATACATTTCTCTATCTCAGCAAGCCTTTAAGGACTAATAAAACTGTAAAACCCGTTGCGTACAATGGTGATAGAACTTGTTCACGTTATCCTACTGCTAATTTATATAAATATATCCAAAGTTTACTGTAAAAACCTTCTGGTAACAGGTATACCTTTTAACCACAACTCACGGACCACCCTGTATAAAAAGAATTTATCTATGCACCTTAAATTTTAATAAGCACTTTGTGTTTTCATAAATTCTCAATAAATTCGAACTACACTCAAGAGATGGATAAAAATGTTTCGTAATTTCATTACTAGACAGGCACATCTGTTTTGATTGATATCACAAGTTCCAGGCAGGTTTATAATTATTACAAAAATGTTCAAGAAAACTACCATAAAAGACTTTACGTAGCTTCCTTATCTACCTTCCCGCAATTTTAATCGTGTTTTAAACAAGTTTTGATTACTTTTTTAATGATCTACTTTTATATTAACAAAAGTTTTTCGAGAAGTTTACTCCAATAAAGAGGTTTTTTTTAATTGAAAAGCTAACCATCTCAATTATTATATTGAAAAGTTTATAAGTGTTGCAGAAAAATGAGTAAATCAGGCACTTTAACTACATCTTTGTACCATTTCCCATACTTTTTACTTCCATTCGAACTTCCAAAACAAGATGTACAAATAATCTTGTTAGGATTACACAGCTACTAGTCGGGACTTGGTACCCAATGCTAGTCCCGACTTTGACACTAGCTCTGCTGCTTCATTTTAGTCCTTGATTTGTCAAAAAATAGTTGAAGAAGTGGATTGCCTCAACAAATAGCTACCGAGTATGGTTTCCGGTCATGGACTCTTGTATGGAATACGGGATCAAGGGAGGACTGGCCGTGACTCCAGTTAAACAAAGTGACCCTATAAAATCTACTCCGCTACCCACCACCAAGCCCTCCTGACCTGGGAGAGGAGGTCGATGAGCTTCACGGTTTTCTTCAGAAAACGTGGTACAGAGTGTTTCTACCTCGCCATTTTGGCTGGAAGCTGATGGTTTGTCCAGAGATAATTTTCCTGCTTTTAAAAATACTTTGCAGGCAGCAATCCTGAAAAAAAAGATTGGCAGGAAAAAACGGAAGCGTTTCCAACGAACTATCGTAGTACTCTTCATGCAACTACATAGTGCAGTCAAATCACCAGGTGTTATTCTTGAACAACCGTTGACCATTGGATATTCGCCGTCTCTTAAGTCAGCTGTGGAAAGCTTTTATTTGAAAGCACGAGACAGGAAAAATGGCTTCTCATGTTGATGACAAGCGCGTCATGCTACTTTTCGTGATCTTCCACCATCGAAAATTGTACTGGTAAAGCAGTCTCATGCCAACAAGCTGGCGAACTTCTGTAACCTAATTTTCTATGTAGTAGTATCAGTTGATGGGAATCAGATCACTGTAAACACTCATGTGAAGTTTCAAGTGTTTAATGTACACATCAATCATTAAACAATGTATATTGGACACGAAAAACGTGATAAAAAAATATATTTCATTCAATTTCTGGAAAATCTTAACCCTATAATATCATCAATCATGTTTCGTGTATTTTATTCTGTCAATCATCCGATTCTAACTTCCAATTACAGTCTAGAGACAACAAAAAAATATTTCTTTTGACAATGTTTTGATTTATTATCAAAATTCCCATAATTTGATGTTATTATCATCAAATATCGACTTTGTTAGATAAGCGCAGAATAAGTAAATTGTCGATCTGTATCTGTAGAGTAAGGAGGGTGAGTGTAGGCTCACAGCACTTAGGCTACATGTGACCCATTGTACATCCTCCTTAGAACTTGTCCTCCTAGGTCATCGTTCATCCTGTCCTTCACAGGAAGGTGGACTGGTCACTAGTAGACATCTCCTCCAAGACTCATCGAACACATACTCTTTTATTGACGATAACTCCGGACACTCGCATAAGACATGCCTGACAGTTTCATCTTCCTGTTCACACTTCCTGCATAAAGGTGTGTCCACTAGCCCCATAGTATGGAGGTGTTTCCTTAGTTGACAGTGGCCAGTCAGAAATCCTACTGTTAAACGTCATCGTCAAATATTTCTTCGGCGCCAGCTTCTCAGGGTCGCCAGGGTGATCCTGGCAAGACTGCATCCTTTGATTCCATCCCATCTCTTAAGTGATTGAAGTCGTTATCGAAGTCGTTAGACCGTAGGTGTCACTGGGTCATGAAATTTTTAGTCCAGCTGCTTCCCTGGCTAAAGAATCGGCAATGCGATTACCTTCACTCCTGTCGTGCCCTTTAACCCACCTCGGGATAATATTGTTATCTGCCGAGGCGTTAGCTAAATCTTGGTGGCTCTCTAGTACTAGCCTCGAAATAACACGTTGTCTGTTCAAGGCTAATAGGGCTTGTCTACCATCAGTGCAGATTGTTATGTTTTTGCCAAAAATTCCTCTTCTGGTTAGTTCTTTTGTGGCAATTGAGATACCAGCCAGCTCTGTTTGAGCAACGCTGGTTGTCAATCAACAAAAATCAATTCATATCACCAAAATATATTTCCTTAACTTATGAAATGTCAATCTTTACATCATGAATGTTTAATTACATTTTTTAAATAAAATATTTCTTCGTGAACATTTCCGTTAAAATCTTATGCGGTTATTTTTTCACTTACTCGTGACTAAATTATGCTTCCTACATACCTTACGGGCGTCAATGTACTTGAAGATTTTAGGTAACTTAAATTTCCATTAAACCGGAGTATATAACAGCTGGAAATGTAGCTCGGATTTAATAATACAGTTAGATCTCTCAAGTTGTGCACTGACAGCAATTAACCTAAATATATCAAATGCAGAAATTTCGAGAGAGAATTGTACTCGGAGAATATTTATTTGACGTTAAAAATATCAAAGAACTAATAATACCAATACTTAAAGTGGTTTTCATACTTCTAACCAGTTATTTGGGAATATAAATCGGCAATATTATTGTTGAATGATGGTAAATAACATGATGAGGTATCTTCACCCCAAATGTCTTTCATCCCAAGGGACAATTAGTAAAATTGAAAAGCAGCTTCGCTAGCTTTTACTTGACAGATGAAAAAGACACCTTTCTATGCATAAATAATGATACAAAATTGGATGAAGTGCTTGGGTTCGCGGAAAACCCAAATAACTCGAGTCGACAAACAGCCGCAACATTAGTGTGCTACCCATGCGCGAATATTAGAGTAAAATAAAACATCCACGGCAAGCTTTTTATATTTTATGTATTAGGAGTACAAAAACACCCTGGTATGTCATTTGATTTTTATTTTTTGTCAAATTAATTCCACCATTTATAACTTAAGAATGGCTGGGTCCTTTTGGACACCTAATCCGTTTGTACAAGGTGGTCCAAGAAGCCGATCACTCGGCTATATATCATGTTTGCTTCTGTTAACTGTAGTTGTTAAATCAAAAGCAGTGTGTACCTAGATTTCATTTATTGCAGATCGTAATTTGTCCAATTTTATTGAACTATATCATTTTATACCTATTTATGTTGATCTCGCTTAATTTAAAAGTCAATAATACTACCAATCAAGATTTTCTTCCACTAAATAAGACTTTCTCCCGTTTTAAAAGTAAAATGCCAAATAAGCTATTTATTCCTTAGGAAGTACCAAACATTCTAAACTGGCAACGCTGCTTTCATATCAAATTGGTAGCTGGAACTGAACACACGCCCAATGCTGACATCCATCATGCGACAAAGTCCATACATTAATGAAATGCATTTCAATTTCAATTATTATGGCAGTAAGCTCAATGGAACTTCCATGGCCACTGTATAACTGCCTCCTATAGTCTCTGTATGTTACTCAAAAGCCTTATTGCCTTCAACTTCTATTTCTTTGTCCACCATATTCCAGAATCTCATAGGTTATTTTTGGTCGAATAATAATTGTATATAACCATAGAGTCATTTGAGGGTTCAGCAGGCCAGTTCATCCAGCTTTCACCACACAATCCCATGCATCTTTCCAAGGACATAAATATTATATCCATATTTTATCCAACCAGGATTGAATGCTAATAATATTGTCACGGATAACGCTAGAGATTAAGACTGGATATAGAAATCAAAAAAATAGTAATCGTATCCTTCATAATATTGTAATGTGAAAAGGAAACAGGCTTTCATTTGATTTTATGAAGTTTATGTAGCAATTCTTGTTAAATCAACTTGGGATTTCTCCAAAGAAATATTGGAAGCACCTATCAACGTCCACCCACCCGTTTGTGGCAGGTATAAAAAGTTATTTCATCTGGAAACTTATTCTACGTTTTCGTTTACACCAACCGATGCCTGTCTGCAATGTTACAGACTCGGCTTTAGTTTTAAAACTTGTAAAATTCGAATACTGTATTTGGGTAGTTTTTTCGATTGTTTTTAACTTTGTTCTAATATCATTAATATCGATTATCGTTCAATTTTTAATCTTCCATTTGCTAGTTCTACAGCTCCCAGAGTTTTATAATAACCTAGTTATTCTTGATAACGGTAACTTAAATTGGGAAATTGACAAAAATAATAAAAAAGGCACCACAAAGAACATACAGAAGATATTCCCATTGATAAGTCTTCATTTTTTATCAATTTTATATTTATTTGTATAACACTTTATTCATTTGAAATTCTCCTTGTTAAGTTTACCAGATCTACTGGAAGAGGTTAAAAAAAAGAAGATAGTGTCCGCACTTCAAAAAGGAATGCTTCTAATATTGTTATGAGTTAGATTTAACGGTCTAATGTTATAGACATGAGTTTTCATTGACATCTCAACAAGTGCATTGTCGCGTTATAAACCTGACCAGAACTGTACATTGTTTTACCAAGTCCGTCCCTCACAGGATGGTCCAGGTGTCTTCTTTTCCGCAGCTGTTTCATTTTCAGTTGTCTTCTATCTTATTCCTGGTCTTCTGTGGTGTATGCTCCACGTTAGTACTGTAGGAGGCAAGTCAAGTCAATACACGACGAGCTGCGACTGAAAACTACCTTTCTGGGCGATCGATCTTTTTCGTTTATTTACAGCATCGGTTGTCAGGACGGTAGGTTGTGTTTACTGGTTTCCAAGTCTAACATGTCGGTAAGTGATTTACTCAACGTGCAGACGTCGGTAAGTAAATTACTTACCGACGTCTTAGCCCTACATACATTTAAGTGGTCCTGAATAATATATTACTTCATTCATTACACAAAAGCAACAAAAAAAAATAAGATTTATATTTTTTCAATGAACAGAACAATATTAAAAGTAATAAATAGCATGAGAACAATTTCACCAAAATGCAAATTATATTTTAAACTGATCCAGAAATAAAAATTCTATCAATGTCACTTTTAACATTCCGTTCATTACGAAGAAATTTAAATATTCAAATTATTTTATCTAAAACTTATTTCAATACGATCGCGCAAAAAATGGTATAAGCATATCGAACGTTAAGGGTAATACCGGTCTCCAAACATTGCTGTCTACTGGTAAACAACCCTTACCGTTCTCAATACTCAATAACTATATTGAGTAGTTTGAATTGTTAAAGCTGACCCCAGTTGAATCCTAACCTATCTTTCTGAGGATGTGCCGAGCAATTGTATAAGAAAGTCCTTTTTTTTTCGAGTTCTCTGACATCCGAACTAAATACGACTAAATACTCAATCACCAGATTGGCGACTTAGATATATTCTATTTTATAGTTTGTATCTGTCAACCCTTTGTATAGGTATATATCCGGTAGGCTTTTGCATCCTGAGGGAAGCATGACTGAAGGTGGGTTCATAAAAAGACATCATGCTATGAAAATACACACAAGTGCGAATTTTTACAATTTTGATTTAAAACGAAATGTCTTTTCGCAACAATATCTATCTATGTGGTCTACTGTGGTCAACAACTATGGGTAAAGGTATTTCGACAATGGATAAAATATTACAGCAGTACAAGACATCCTCCCATTTCACTAAGACTGCACCAATTGACTCGCACCCTGTTTAACACTTGGATTTTAATCAGATTCTGTCCTCCTCCGAAATTCCCGAGCTTTACAATCCTTCGCGGGTAAATGTGAGCGCATTGACTTTTAATCATTCCGAAGTTTAATAACTTATCTCAGATCTATGTTACAGCGCTTTCGTCGTCAAAGTTTTGCATAGTTGAAGTTGTAAATTTCTCATTACTAACTTCTACGAAAGGTGAAACAACAAATTGCCTCTGTAGTATGGATCCGCCCGGAACATTTAAAATGAAATTTGAAATTATCAAGTTTAAAATTGTTTGTGCACGATATTTAGCTTTATAGGATTCCTCACTGTTTTTTATATGTATTTTCTGGAAGTTTTAATTGGGTCTTCACAAATTTCTATTTTCTTGTAGTAAGTTATTCACCGGAAAATGAAATTTTTGTTATAATATATAATTCACTTAATTAATAATTGTCATTTCAGTTAAGCGGGTTATCAATAGATGTTAAAGATTGCAAATTTTGAAATTACTTTTCAGAAAGCAAGTGAACCGTTCAACAAGAAGCAGCAACCGTATAACTTCAATACCCTTCGTGAACCTAACCTAACTCTTTGAAATGTGATTTACAAATTTGTTAGGCGTTATAATATTTTATCTTTGACATCTGTTACGGTGCGTACTGACTTGAGCATCTTTATGCACACAAACAGTTCGTGCGCACACACGTTCGTGTGAGTTATTTTAGTTTCGACATAAATTTTAATTGCAAGTTCATATTTGTGCGCGAAAATATGTGCTCCAGTTGAGCAGAGCTAAATATCCATTTTTAAATTATATGCAATTATCTCCCAAGCATCTGACTATAAATTCCTTGAAAAATGTTGTGGATGCTTGGCGTACCATAATACAGGGTGTTTTTCGTACTCATCGATTAATTGCAGCGCCTGTTCGATGGTCCACTCCATTTTATATTTGTTTAAATGCACTTCATTTCTAGTATTATTATTAATAACAAAATAGATAAGTAGCTATGTTTTTTTATATTAAATACACTGGTGTGCGCGCACAAGATTCTCAGGCAGTACTGACTAGAGCAAATTTTCATACACACATTGTTTGAGTGCATAAAAATGCTTAATATGTAAGGTGATACTGTTCTTTCGGAATAATAACGTAATGTTATGTCACTTTGCCATTTCTACAATTTACCCCCATTAACTCCTGTCCTGGAGCGTTTTCCTTCAGCCTTCAACTCCCATTTTCCTCTAAGTCACTCTTTATTTGGTCTAACCATCTAGCTTTTGGTTTGTAATTGGTGTCTACTCTCTTCTCTTCACATTACTGCTTTTTTTTCATCCTCCTAATATTATTATTATACTTTTTATTCTATTTCCACATTCATCAATATTCTGTTTAATTTATTTGGTTCATGGAATTTCCTAATTATTTACCTTTCTGATAATATCAACTTCTCTTGATTTCCGCAACTGTGGCTTACTTACTATATTGAAAAATTGTGTATTAGAAGAACGTTACATTTTTATCCACAACCGATGGCAGTAATGGAGAAGGAAATGTAAAAGCTATGTTTCTGGAACCACTCCCTCTGCGAAAATGAAAACGGGAAAAATGTCAGTGGAAAATGGAAAAGAAACTGGTGTAAATTGGGTGATATAAATGGAAATGAGCAGAGAAAGGGTTTTCATTCTTTAAGGGTTGTATGTTCATCTAGAATAATATGAAACTATTGCTATTGAATATATGATTGTTGGGAGATATGAATATCTGATCGAAACCTACATAGTACGTGCCACAACTGAAAATTTGATCCCAAATTTTTATTTATAGTTGCAAAAATTTTGACGCTGATAGCGACAAATAATCTGGCTGATTTAAGGTATTTTTCCCTAGTATTAAAACCTTCGTTTGTTTTGGCCCCATCAGCAAAGTAAGTGAAGGTGGAAGTGACCTATAGGTAGAGATAACTACAGCAGTCTAGCTTTGTATTAACTCAAGATGTCTCAAGATGTAGAATTACCGGGTTTGAAATATTCATCCTGTAGGCTGTAGGCATACGTGTGAATGTAGTAGAGGAAGGTCCAGCATTATCTCTAAGGCCGCTGTGGGGCACAATCTTATTGCACCCGTATTAAGCTCTGTGAAAATGGAATCATTTTTCAAGCTTAGCTATGCTTTGTTTGGTGAATTAATTTCTTTTTAAAATGCGTTGATTTCGTTGGCTATTAAATCTGCTGAAAAATGGGAAACCACTTAAATATAAATGAGCCATTAGGGAACTTGGAAATTTAATTTTAAAATAAGTACACAGTTATAACACCATCTTCCACATCAATTTATCTCAAGAGAAATTTGTTGAGGTTTTTATATAAAAATCAACATTTTTCACTTCAAAAGTAATTTTATTAAGTTATTGAGTTTTTTTTTATTCTCTTCAAAGCATTCAGCTTTATCAAATTTAGATTGTGATCGAGGCGCTTTCCGTTAAATATGAGATTTTATAAAAGATTTCGTTGCTTAAAAAAACAAAAGCGAGATAACATTTTCTATGCCAGATAAATACAGGATTCTCATCTGCTTTGTCTTATTTGTCCTTTTGATTTCAAATTTTCCCTTTGAGTGCAAAAATAATTATGAAGAATTCTTGTTTGTGGACTGTTGTTTTCATTCACTTAGATGTATTATCATTACCGAAAGCAGAGCTTGTATTTTCGTATCAAAGTTCAACAATTATTTAACTTTAAGAAGAAACTAACCTTTCACTAAGCATAAATATGAGACAGAGCAAGTAAACATCCTATACAGAATGTGTATCCTGTTACTTGATAAGTATGGATCTTCTCCAGCTCACAGTTACCAGGAGGAAACAAGTTATACATTTTTCCATATATTCAGGCTCAAAGCGCCACCACCACACCGAGAAAAAGATTTATTTGTGACAATCAAAATCTTATTATGTCAAATAAATATGATTTTCCATATGGCCTAACTAATATTTAATTTGTCATTAAGAAAGGATTTGTTTCAAGTACGGAAAGTAATATTGTTGATGGATAAAAACATATTCATTGTCATCAATAAAATGATTTATCTATCGAAAATTACATTTGTCCACGACCACCTAATAATAAGTCAATATTTTACCTCCTAACTAAGGGTATATGGTACCCATATATAAACTGTCGTGAATTATGGTTCATAATACACTGTAGTGTATTATGGTTCATAATTCCCGACTAGAGATGGGGGTACAATATGAAATAAACTATTAAATCTGTGTATTTTGTTCAGGAAATTTGTTTCTGACATATATCGTATCTATAAAATATTGTAATTTCTAGTATTGATACTTTTCATAACGATATTTTCTCATATTAAGTATTTCAAAACAATATATTCATAACGGTACGTTGTATTGATACTTTCTACAGTATCGCCCATCTCTATATATGTCAAATTATTTGATGTAGCTGCCACAACCTTACCTACCTACCTTACCTTTAAAGATATCTCACAATTCTTGTAATCGCCATGAGTTTAACAATTCATTCATTCTATTTTTTTTTACATTAAAGAAATTACACTCGAGTAAATCATTTTTTTATATCAAAATTTCCCAATATTTTCACGTTAATATGGCTTCTTAATGATAAATAAGCAATGTTACTTTTAAACAAAGGGGGGTCAAACAAATCAGTTTATTTATCTATAAATAACTCTTTTCTCGGTGTAATAATGATTTTAAAAGGAAAAATTAAAAAGGACTGCAATTCAAAAGAATATATTTGCTAGTAGCACTGCATGAAAAATGGTCTAAATTAAATCAAGCCTCTCTCATTTGTCTTAAAATCGATGCATTGAATTGTCTAGCCATTTATATTGGGACGTTTTTGTTGAAAAAACCATTCTTCTGACCTTTAGAATTTTTGAAAAAAGAGTATTTGAATAAGTTCGTGAAAATTTTAAATGGAATAAGTTTTGTGAAAAGAAATAAATGAATCAAAATAATTACCGGCTGGAATTAATTAGTACGAGTCTGAATAATTTCAGTGTCTTTGTAATCATTGAAGGGAAAACTGCCTTTGAGGCATTGATGATAGAGACCGAGCAAAACAACACGGAGACTAATTCTAATTACTCCCTTTTAAAATATAGTTGCAGCTTGCAATGCAGCTCAGTTTCGACTGAATATTAGTGTTTTCAATTCCACTGGCAAAAGGTGAGAAACAAAAAGAAGAGAAGGTGAATAATGAATGTAATGTACAAGGATTCTGTTATCTTAGAAGAAGTTGAAAATATTAGCATTCATTTTAAGACAGTACTTCATTTTTTAATGAAATTCCAAATACAATTTTCAAGGTTGATTAGAAAGTTTGCCTCTTGGGTATAATTCTACTTGTTCCTCACATTCAACTTGATCGTGAAAAGCCTACACGTGTCATGGGCTACCATAGGCACCAAAATTATGGGAACGACAACCATCTTCAAAATTATAAAAGGTCTGACAGATTGAATACGTTGAAGACACAACTTTTAAACGTTTCCCAGATAATAAAAAATGACATGTTGTTTTCACTACTAAAACCTCCATAAGCTTTAAAAGCTTTTAACAAAATTCGCTAAAACATGATGTCTCGGTAAGAAACTTAGCTTAATGGCAGCTTGGGAAAATTCAACTTAAAGACGATGTAGCTTAACATTTTTGAATAGGAAAAAGTTATAAAAAAATTTCTTATACGAAGATAACGTTTCTATAGAAAGAAATAAAGTATTATTTCGTAAATGTGTTCATATAATCAGGACTCGGAACATGCTGACGAGAAAAACGTTTTACAGCAAAAATTTTCAATATATGATATTAAATGACTGGCGTATACAGGGAATCCCACGACGAGTTAAAACTATCTGTATATGGCAAAATACTTATAGTAAAATCATGAAAATTTCTACGTTTCGGT